>JALLAY010000498.1:0-14833 GCA_036939635.1 Cyclotella baltica | reverse complement strand
CTTTCATCTCCGACTTTCTTCGCCATCCTTCACGTGGAAATTCATCTGTCCAGGCAGTGGGCTGCTGTCAAGCTTGTTCTAGCTCTCAATTGTTGTTTAAAGTGTTCAATCTATCCAATAATATTGGACTTGTCATTTGGATTTCCCATAGACTTGTGTAGTATGAGGATTTTGATGGTTTGTCTTTGCGCAGTAATAACTTTGGTCTACCGTCGCTCACAGAGTCGTTGAGTTATGACGAAATGCATAAAACGAACGAACCAATCTGTGTGTTGTGCAAACATTGTAGGGTCCTTCTTTGGTTGCCCATAGCTTCGCCAACTTATGTGCAATTATAACAAGTGACGGGTATTTCGCAATGTACGGAACGTCGGCCTTTTATTGGTGCTTTCGTCATCATAACGCTAACGGTCTTTGAGGTACAACGAATACGCTGAAATAAACAAATGAACCTCATCAATATAGTTTGCTCATGATCTAAAAGAAATATGGCATCACACAGTCCTTGATCCTGTGCCCTTTTTTTGCTATTGCATCGTGTATGTTCTCGCCTCTTTGCGCAAGGGGCCGATCGATTGTATTTCCAAGTTTCCAAAACCAGTGGTAATACCAATGGCATATGTTCAACCAACACCCCTCACAAGGTGAAGGATATCTCTTGGCCACTATCTGATAAAGCTCATGATTTCATATCAGGCTCGGTCCCCGTTACCTCATCAACTACTTGATCTCTTCGTGTGACAGTGCGGTTAGCTTGTCAGGGCAAAGCCTAAATGGTCCACTAGTTGTATCTCTCTACTCTGTTGACAGATGTAGCCTCTCACTGGACTCTTGAGTTTACGCCTCAGTCCTTTGTCAGGTCTTACTGAATTTGATGAGCCATAGCTCACCGTGTTTATCTAGTTACCTCTGTCACTCAGCCACAACATACATTGCAGTCTTGTCAATTGACAGCAGCTCTCGTGACTATTCGTTTCGCAACATCCTGCAATTATCGCTTGCCACAGCTCTCCATAAGCTCTCGTGGCTATTCACAACATCCTGCACACAAGACAGCTCTTCATAAGCATTCTGGCTATTCACAACGATATATGCTTAGCATCAGGGTATTTTTAGCTCCGTACATCGTGATGTATACCTTCTGTCCAGGTGATGTTCCATTGCTCCCAACTGCATAAAATATTTTCTGTGCTCTACTTGGGCTCATCTATGCTCTACTTGGGCTCATCTATAATATTGCTGTCGCTCTCGTAGATAAAGCATGACATTGTTGTTGTTAGCGCAATCTCTGCAGTTGTTCTTAAACTTGATCAACAAATCTTTACTCGAGCTATCTTCATGGATGTTCACATCTGGTGCCACATTATGGAGATGACTACTTTCTCCCCTCAAGACTATATATGTTTCCACAAGAGCGAGCGTGGCTTTACAGAGAGAGACGTTTCCAACAAGAGCCATCCCTGCCAATCTTGAGTTGGAATAACGTGAGTGCGCTAGCACGAACGTGATTCCAAATCACGATTGGCAGGGATGACTCGCGTGAGTAACGTCTCTCTCTGTAAAGTCACGAGCGCTCGTGTGGAAACATAGTTGTGCGTCCACAATGAGCTTTACAAAATGAAGAGATCGTAATTTTCTGCTCTAAAGCGATCAAAGAAGTAAAAAACGTCAGTGTGAGCATTGCGACTCGTTACTTATAAGCGTGAACTGACGTGTTGTGTCACGAGTGTTTGTAAAACGTCACTCACACGGGAAATTCAAATTAAGTAGTAACGTGATTTTAATGTTGTTCGTGAATCTACTGATGCAATTACAGCTAGTGATCGCACGGCAGTAAACGCTTAAGAGTAAAGAGTCAAAATGATCACACTGACGTTTTTTACTTTTATGATCGCTTAAGGGCAGAAATTTAGAGCTCTTAAGTTTGTAAAACTCACTAGTGGGCGCACATTATGGTGACAAGGATATCAGTGGTTTCTGTTTTTCACTGGTGCCTTATCACAGATTGTGCTTCAATCTTGAGTCAACAAGAGAGTTTTTTACACGACTAGTCAATTGAAATTCATTTGAATTTTATTCGGGAGCATTGCCAACGGAATTGAAATTCAAAGAATTAAGATTGCCGGGATTTGTAAAAAGCAAGTCATCGTTTTTCTGTTGAAATAGTGGCCCAAATTGATGGAATTATTCTTGAAAATACATACATGCCAAAACATTAAAACCTCTGTTTTCTTGATTTGACTCACTTGGAGCATCACTTTACTATAATTTCATTACATTTGGCGACTACACAAAGATGGTGATTGCCCGTTTTCCATGGCTGTGAACACGACACTCATTTCCTCATGTTTTTTTTCTTACACACACTGGGGGTCAGTTGAAGGATAACTACCAAACTAGGGATGTAACAATAAATATGGTTGCCATGGAGTGGATTTAGGTAATGAATTTAATCTCCAGGTAAGTTTTATTTGGTTTATGGGAGAAAGAATGGGCTAATCACCTCGGCAACGTTTTTGGTTGCTGTTGATGTTTGTAGTGGTTTGTTTAGTTCAGGGGTGAAGAAAGACTGATTTTCAGATGGTTAATGTGAAATGTTCTTTTCGATCCTCTCAAAAAATTGATTATTCAATTTATCATGAATATTCTTGATGGTCATTTTTCGGAACTGAATTAGGTAAACATGAGTTGGCTTTCTGATTCATCTAAGATTATATCATTTTCTTCAGATAAAGTTCTACGCAGCCACTCAAGCTTGGGCGCTTTTGCATTGCTTCAGCAATTGCACATTATATTGCATGATATCAATATGTCCCAGTCTTATATCAAACTTAATTTAACACACAATCAACATAATGTAGATACTTCCAAAAGAATGAACATCCTATAGTTTTGGAGTAGACAAGAAATTGAAGCATCCATTCCTGGAATTTATCTCAGGAATGCTTAAAAGTAATTTATACCGATATTTTGCATAAACAAGAATAGATTGCTCATAGCTTAAACTACTCTTCTTTTTACTGAACAATAAGTATTATCATTCGACTTAATCTTTTCGATTGGTCCAATTCTTCGTTGAACAAAACAAAGACACAACACATTATTTTAAAATTTGGTATCCCTGTCACACTGTGGTTTGATGATTACTGGTATACCTTTTGCTTTGCATTCAATAGCTTTTGGGGTGTGAAAACCATTCTTGCGTTGCTCAGATGCTTTCATTGATTGAGGATTGAAGGTTGGTTGGTTCTTTCTGTACTTTCTTATTGTGATTCTTGGATGTTTTACTTAATAATTTCTGACAAAAACCTGAGCCTGGCCCGATTGAATAAGAGGCGACACACGAAATGAACACGGGTCCTGTCGCTGCACCACCAAGTGCCATGGCCATAGAAACAAAGGACACAAAGGTGAAAATGAGCGGAAAGATGGAAGAACACATTGCAGCCATACATGATGGATAGGATATAAGAATCGGGACTGCCGGAACCAACAAATTTGTTGCAGATCCAACGCATGCGCCAGCAAACAAGTAGGGGAAAACATTTCCTCCGATAAAGCCAAACCCTAAACTGATTGACATTGCCAACAGTTTAATAAATGCAGAAACTAGTAAGGTAGCAATACCCAGTGTTGGTGATCCTAGAAGGATCACATTCAATTGCGCAGATCCGTCGCCGAGTGTCAGAGGGCATGCTACAGCCAACAAACCAACTAGAACACCGCCAATTGTTGGAGTTGCAATCATTCTATGAAATAACAACACAATGTTCGCACGAAGATATAATATAGTTAGAATTTTGACAAAGATGAAAATCAATGAACCTGTATCGTATACAAGTCAAAACGTACCCCAAATACGTCCGAGGGATATGCTGTTCATGTTTTGAGGAAATCTTCCCCTCCTCGTCTTTTTCCTTGATAATTCCAACTCCTAAGCGATCAATTGAAGTGCAAACCTTTTCACCTACTTTTGCAAATGACCCTAGCATTATAAATCCAATAGTACCAATCACGCCACAAACTATACCAAGTATTGCTCCGTAGAGCAAAAATAGACCATCCAATTTGGAAATTTCATCATAGGCTGCCTCAGGAGCTGGGATTGTATGCAAGATAGTACGATTTTTCAAGCTTGTAAACACCGCAAAAGATATGGTGGACGCCACACCCATCCGTGCTATGATTTCCATAAACTCAAAATTGTAACCTCTACTCTTCCACAGTGGCTGTCCAATTTCATTTAACAACAAGGGAGAAAGGAATTGGGAGGGCATGAGTGGGCCAAAGGCTGCAGCCATGGCATCTAATCCATAAAGTCTGCATTGATCACCAGATGTGGGAGCAAATGAGAAACGCCGTAACAGATTTGGCAATCCAACACCTCCAAAGGAACTGCTGAGTGCTCCTAGTGGCATTTCTGGTCCACAACTGGCGCCTTTCGTGTAGTAAATGTATTTAAAAGGAAATGAAAAGAAGTGAGCACTGAAACAAACCACAAGAATCTCTTCTATCGGTCCTCACCAGATCCAATAGATAAAACAGCACAAATTGCAATTGGAATAGATTCCCAAGGTTCATCTGAAGATAAGTTATCAACATCAATTAAGAAATTAGAAGGCTTGGTCGGAAATGATCGAAATACCAGCGTCCAAATAATCTTGACCAATCCCACGGCCGCTCCACCCACCGCCAATAAACCGACATACCACCAATTCCCGCTTCCTAATACCAATGTCTCCTGAATAAACTTATTATTGTCTTCGACACTATTGCCACTTTCATCAATAGCTGCTTTGTAATCACCAACATTCCACAATATCTCCTGAAGGCTGGTAAACCCCAAAAATACGGCAAGTGCCGCAAAACCAAAAATGATACCTTGGAGTATCGACGAGAAGACGAAATCGATCCAGAAGGATTTGTGTGAGCCGTAAGGATTGCCCCATGCTCGCAGTAGTGCGGGGGCGGGCTCTTCGAGAGGTGGTGATGAGGGTTGGAGTAGTGGGGAGTTGTCTGGTGGCGTTGCGATGAAATCATTCATGTTGGACGCGATGGCGCGGATGTAGAAAAGGAGAAGTAGGCTGAAGTAGGTACCTACCAACATCATGACAGCCTCTATCTAGAAGTGTAGATGACATAAAGAAAAGGATCTTAACAAAAAGGGCTGTTAAAATTGGTTGAAATCTAGTTTTCTCCGTGTGATTAGTCATTATCATTTTGCTAAAAAGTGACATCTGTTCCCAAATCGGTCACCCCCTACCAGCCATCAATCGACAACCCGCGACAGCCAGCCATCACTACAGAGACCTGCAGCATGCCATGTCTCCCATCGAACGCAGCTGAAGAAACTCAAAACAAAGTGTATCACTGAAGATCACTGATCTCCGCTGCTCAACCGACAGGATTCCTTCACATGATTGCCAATGCCATCCATGAAATCAGTCAAACAAATCGCCCTCCTCTCTGCATCTTATGCACTTCTCGTTTCGTACGGATTGCAAATAAACCACTCTTTTAACCATCGCAGATCATTATGGAAAGCACCCCATGACGCCAGTCTGTTTAAATCTACCACATATACCAGGCCGTTGACATCATTGCATAGCACAACTGACGAAGGACAAACCAATGATGAGGCCCTTTTAGCAGAAGTAGACATATCCACACTTCAAAACCTCTGTTCTCAGTACTTCCTCTCAGAATCCGGATCTAAAATTGAATTACTGGCACGATTACGCGACTATGCCAACACCCAAGCCGAAAAAGACCGTATCCAACGCCAAGGACGTAAAGAACGAGTCGAGAATAATCTAGAAGGAAAGGCACGCCATACCTTCATTGACGAACCGTGGACTGGGGAAGAAGATGATGATATGGGGGGCTACTTTTATTTTGACGCAGAGACTAAAGATGAAAAGAAGGAACGTGAACAGAAACAAAAGGAACAAAAGAAGAAACAAAAAATCAAATCTCAACCTATAACTGTTCCACCAAATCTGGAGAATGTTAAACCAAATGAAAAGGGTGAACGAGTTGTAACTGTTTACTCTACTACAGATAATAATGATTTGACTGGGATGAAGGCATCTGAAATGTCCATGGAGGCAATGGGACAGAAACCACTGGGGACGAACATGCCAGAGGACTCATTGATTGGTGGAGTATTTGGAGATCAAAGTGGATCAAAGCGTAAAAAGGCAGATGATAAGCAATTGGAAAAGGCAAAAGAGAATGTACTTAGATTGGTGGGTGATTTATTGGCTACTACTGGAGCACCGGCTTTTCAAGATGATTATGACGAAGGGGATGAAGAGGCAGGGTCTAATCCTTATGCTACACCGTATGGCTTTGTTGGGTTCCAATCAGAACGTATCCCACCAGATACATTGGTTGACAGTTCTTATGCATTACGAATGCAAAATGGCAGGGCTTTGCATGAGGTACTGGAAGAATATGAGCTACAGGCAATTGGTTATGATGGAATGGCTGCAGATGACAAAGAAAAAGGTGGAGGTCATTATCAAGAAGTCCAAAAGGTACGATCATTTCTGGAAGGCTTTCGCAAATCAGAAGAGCGACGTGTAGCTCGTGAAACTTCTACGATGTTGCTTGATCGTTTGGTTAAAGAAGGTGTTTCGGGTTTAGATGAGATGCTTGCAGCAATGCCGAAGGAAGGTGATGATACCAGCCATATGCTTGGTGTGAATGGAGGTGAGGCGGGTATGCTGGATTCTGCGTTGTTAAGGTACTTGGATGAGGCTATTAGAGATCAGGAGCAGCGTGTTGAAAGGATAAAAACACCCAGAAATGATGGATTACTTAATTCTGGCATGTCATTAGATGATGATGATGATTCAATGTGGAATGTAACTCGTGGAGAAGATGGGACAACAATTGAAACAGTTGATCTTAACGACCCTTTACTCAGGGAGCAACTGGAAAAATCACAAGACCAGTTTAATCAAAACAGAGCAGACAACCTTGCTTCTTTGACGGTTCAGGAGAAGATGCTGCTACTTCTTAAGTTGTTGCGGGATCGAGTTAAAGTTGAAGCCATTATGGGAAGTAATGTACAGGCAAAGAACTTGAAAGTGTTGGCATACTGTCTGAAAGCTGGTAGTGACGACGAGAGGAGGAAGTTCATCCTTGGTGAGCTGGGCAGTTCTCTTGATGTAAGTACCGTATTACTGTTGTTTTTCATTGATTATGCGCTTGCAACTTGTTATATATGATATTTAATCCGTTGTTAACCTGTTTCTATTGTGCAGGCACTTGATATATTTGCAGATCTAGTAAGCAGCTCCATAGACTACACGGAAGCTCGTTCAAATGATAATTTCATGCCTGGTCAATCAAAAAAGTCACTGCCACCTCTGTTAAACTTATCCAAGCTGAGAAGTATCAAAGAGCTTGTTGTTGAGATCAAGTCCAGTCAGCAGTGGAAGGCTTCTGGAGTATCCAATAGCAAGCCCCCAGTGAATGTGAATGACTTGATTAACAAGAAAATTGAAGATATCATGTAGGAAGCGGCCTGCCACTTTAATCTTATAATTGCAGAACGTTTACCATACTTCAAGCGATCAATTTCGCTACAATGCATAATCAATTCTTAATAGTGCCTGATAAGTTCCAAGTACCACACGCACCTCTTACAGGACAACAACATGGCTTTGCTGAGAGGCTTTGATGACCTTATCTGTGAACAACATTTTTGACATGCTAATCAGTACTTCAGTTTATTTCTTTCTAGAAAGCATCATTAAATAGAGGATCTTATTAGGATCTCGACCATTGACATAAAAGATAACACTTAAATTGAACAAACCCATGAAGGCCACAAATAATTCCAAGCAATCCCGAACCCTCTAGGATAACTTTTTCTATCCATAAATCCAGCCCAAACTGATCATCCCTTTGTTGGACCCTCCCCGCATCATATTCAAAAACCAAGCACTAGCTAACCCTTGCAACAATTAATTGTTTACTCCTTTTCCATCTCGATAGGTCGGTAAAGCACCATCAACAATTTTCCAGTGTTGTACTTCATTCCCCCCTTCACACTCGCGTGAACTGCATTCATGGTGTCGATCCACTGTGTATTTTTAATGAGGGTGAGTAAAAATGAATCGCACAGAAAAAGTAAACGTGTGATCTTAAAACGCTACACACCTCATTTTCATCTTCTTTTGGCATACGGATGTAGCCTGAAGTAAGAGATGTCATGGGCAAGAAAGATTGGTTAGATAGACTAAAGTTAATGACTATCTTCTAGAGAAGAGTCAAATACCAATAGCTCACCCTTGTATGCAATGTAATTGAAGGCCTCCTCGAAAAAATCGCTGTGAACACAAATACAAAAATAGCTCAAGGATGAGGTCATCCCACTCCAAAATAAATCAGCTTCTTCACCCCAAACTTACAAATAAACCCTCTGACCCTTCTCCTCCCTCACCAAGAAATCACCCTTCTCAAAACCACTCGAAATAGTCGCAATCGACATGGGGGTGCTCTTAGCATCATGGGCCATGTTAGACCCGTCACCCCCGCCGCCGGCCGGACGTTCACGGTGCGACATGTTGCTCCCCTGTGCTTCGTTGTAGGGGGTTAAAGCGTGGACGTGGGATGGATCCATGGTTTCTTCGAGTTAAATGGCTGCTGCGGGGATTGGTGTAGGCGGTGGGGCGAGGGCGGGCTGGTATCGTACCGATTGGTTGCGTTGGTTTATCTCGAGATCGAAATGAGAATGGCATTGTGTGTGGTTCACTTTGTTTTAGCGGGATATCGTGAGAAACAGTGGATCTTTTATTAGTATCTTCTGCGATCTTGGGAAATTTGTGCCAGAATGCTTTTAAGCTGTTTTCATTTCGCTGCGCCTAATATCCAATATGGAAAAGGATGCCAATCTACATGATAAAAATCGGCCTAAAAATTGGTAAAAATCAACTCACATGAAGTGAAAAATTTGCAACAAATAAAACGAGACGCACTCTCTCTCGTCAACAACCCCTCGATCCCTCACCCTCAAGAGATCAGACCATGGCAACAAAGAAGCAGACAGCGGCAAACTCTCTCCCAGATTACCTCAACGATCTCAACAATTCTCACCACGTCTTTGAAAACAGCGAATATTCGTATTTGCATGGTCTCTCCATTCGACCTACGAAACGAAGACGATTTGTTCCTAACGAAAATCGTTATGAAGGCGAGACGTCGTGTCGCTGCATAGAAAATGAGGCTTGCTGCGAGTCCCTTCAGAACAACAGTGATTTAGGAGCAATTCATAGAATATTTCAGAAGGATTCTCTTGTATTGATTTCGGTTCTGGTTATTACTGCAACAATTTTCTTGCAACGAAAACAAGTTGTTAAGAAGTCAGGTGATAAGCAAAATAACAAATCAGCAACCAAAAGCAGGAAAAGTCACAAGAGCAAGAAGAATACGTCCATACTAGTAGACACCAACACAGGCAGTGTAGAAGTCATTCACAAGTCAGTTGAAAGTTTGGTGGTTTCTCAGGCAGTCGACGTTCAACATGCATCTTCTGGAGAGTCTGGGTCTGATGAAATGCAAAAATTAAACAATGCGTCTCAGCCACCAGACTCTCAACTTGCATCGTGTAAAAAGATTGAGGGGACAAGTAATGCTGATGAGATAACTGATGAAGTGCAAAAAATGGACAACTCATCTCAACCATTAGATGCCCAATTTTCATCGTCTAATGAATGCGAGAAGACAGTCATATGCGACATTAACTCTGAACCAGTGCAAGAATCAAACAACTCTTTGCAGCTTGTTCACAAATCGGATGCACCTGAGTCATCTGAAGACCAATGTTCGACATTTGATACATCTAACAAAATTATGATGCCACTGAATTCCCGCATAAGTACGGGAACACAGTTGACAAACATCCCAATCGAACAACTTGCAAAACGATGGGAATCAAAAGGTCTCGACCGCCAGAAATCATTGGAACTTGCAGCTCATTTCGAAATGAACATGTTATTCTTTCGGGAACTACAGCATTTTTTGTCAGTGGGATTCTGCAACCTTGTGAACAGATTTGACTGGATGCAATCAAAAAATTTTGATCAAGCAGAACGCCATCACAAAGAAATCATGAATGCATCTCACATGGAAGCTTTGAAAAAACATCAAATCGAAATGACCTACGCGCTATTGAACACTGCAATTTTAATGCGATGCATTCTTCTTGCGTTGGCATCGCAGTTTTGTTTAAGCCATGGGGGGATCTCTAATTTTGAGTTGCTTTCCTTGAACAATTTGATTCAGTTCATATTTTCTTCCATGTGTCCACATTGTTCGACTCCCAGCACTGAGGCATGTCAGCAATCATTCACACTGTTCTATGGTACTGATTTCTTCAAAAGTTTGATTTATCAGGGTGTGGAGTCCATTTCATGCACATGTCTCTGTTCCATCAAAATATTCTGGTATGCAGCAATTTTTGTCTTCTGTCACAGATACATCTCAATAAGTTTGAGTTGGGCAGTCACTGCATTCATGTTCATCAGTTGGAAGAACTTAATTCAACTTGGCGGCATGGTTATACTGTTGAATGTTATAATAACTCTGCTCGTGAGTAAGCATTTGGACAAGAAGACAAAGATATTGGAAACACCTGATGCAGCCATGTATTTTGAGCAATGTATCGCCTTGTGCAAAGTACTTGTATTCATTCCTTCTATTTTGGTAGGAATAGCCTTTAGTTTTTAAAAGAGATCATTAGAAAGTATTCTGCTTGCTTATAGAAACGCTAAGATTTCTGTTGATTCATAGCTCACAAATCAATCCGTTCTTCAGTTTCCAGAATGGTTTGTTAATGTTGTGTGATTTGGTCAGTTCAAAGAGGTTACCCCCATTGCGATACACCTAGAGCAGCGCTAATGTGGGCCTCAGAGTGGATTAAATTATTTGTGAGCAGATTAATATGTGAACTACAGTGGTTGTTGGTACTTAATTCATTTAGAAATCTAATCATATCTAGCAATGAACAGTAGGCATGATATCGTAAACCTGACATCACCACTGTCCATCAAAAGCCCATTGTGAAGAAATATATTTGTGCATTAGATACATGCGGAGAATGTTAAGTAGAGAACTAGCAGATAAGCTCTTGGTCATGTAGGATGACAAAGACCAGACAACACACACATGCTAGCAGCCTCCACGGTCAACCCCACTCTGTCTGTCTCTCATAATATATGAATCTCTGACCACAAAAAACACTCTCTTATGCCTGATGTGTACGTGGTCTCTCACATACACACTACTTTATCTTGCATTGGAGAGGTAAATGACTGTTTTTTACTTGACACAGACACAATTATCTTTAATTGTCAATGTCAAAAATATGGTGGTTCGAAAACGGTGGTCATAGATTAGTTTCTAGGTTAGGGTTAGAGAAAAACTAATATAAATCAGCAATACATATGGAAATGACGGCATTGATTCACTCTCTCCCAACAAGTACACAATGTCCTGATTCTTTAGTAATGTTTTTTTCTGAACTGCGGCCGGTCCCTCATCCGCCCGTAAGCGTTTTTTGGGTACGGCTATAACGCGCTCCGCTCCCACCTGTTTAAACAAGTCATTGAAAGTCATCTTTTTGGGGGATGATTTGAACTATCATATTCATATGGGTCCCTCGAACCAAACGATTCACCAGTAAGTTTAGAAGTGTGACACAAAGTACTCACAATCATCATCGACAAAAGCTGAGCTAATAGTCACATATTAGTCACACTGGTACAATACATAACATATATGCACAGGGTGGTCAAGTCAATGGAACTCACAGTAGAGTTACCAATATTGTAGAAATTGATAACAGCGTGATCAGAGATTTGGACAGCATTTAGAGTGGTGGAGGCCGGGTCAGACATGTAGACATGTGAATGTTTTTCTTTAGGTTTCTGAAAGAGGAAAGATGAGAGATTGCCTCATTCAAGCACATACCAGGTGCAAAAATAAATCACAGACATCTTCACAAATAATGTCGATTTTGCATCTCCGCATATGTAGACATGTTGAGAGAATTTCTGGAAAGCGCAACTTGCAATTATTGCTTAAAGAAAGCAAACCTTGAATTAATTGAGATTGAGGGTGTCAGAAGTTAATTAAGGTTTCAATTGAAGTTTACATTCAAAGTTTAAGTATTTGACAGTTATAATATATCAAGATAATACTTGAGGATATTCCACATGCTTGATACAGTTGTTTAGTTTGAATAAATTGTGCTGGGAGCGACAGAATATTAACCATAATTTTGCGGTAACAACTTTGAGCATCTGATCTAGAGGAGGAATATGAGTTCTTTGAGCATGGAGCTTGCCAATACTTCTTTGACTCTGTAAATGTAAGAAGAAGGTAGATGACTGAGTAACAGTGACAGTTGCAAACTACCAAAAAATATTGACAGTATCAAAGGTAATTATGTGTTGCAGTCAACAGTGAGTTGTGAGGAATTTTATTTCCAAATGTAATGAAAAGGTTGTTGTTGCGGCGACTATGGCAGTGATGTGATTTATTAAATGGACATGAACATTTTTCAGCATTTGGAGTTATTCATATTTTCGAAAGAAAAGGTGGATCACAAAAATTAGTCAAAATTAGTCAAGTAAAACAAAAGTTGCCAAAAATTTCGACAGAAAAATAAACAGAACAACCCTCAAGCCTCTGAAGCAACAAATCAAACCCCTCAATCAACAACGCCATGATTGAGATCGATTGCCGAACGAATTCTTCACACTGGCCCCACCGCGTAACCAATGAAGTTCCACTTGAAGAAGCTCGCCTTGTTAGCATTGCCTGCTAAAGCAAGTGCTCAAATAGTGCTGCCCGTAGATTTCATCGGCGGGTTTCGGATACGTCTGTACTGGCAGAATGGTTATAATTGGCAAGAATCTCGAGCGGAGAAGTTTTGGTGTATGGAGTGCGCTGGTGGTTGCGAAGATGGAGATATAATTCGTAAGTCGGTTGAGGATGATGTTCTTTGATTAAGTTATTGTCTAGAGTGGCTGAATAAATATTTATCCCATAGAAATTGATAACTGCAATTCTTCGAACGAACAACGATTTATCTTTGGAGGGAAAACAGTACATCCATCTATAAATCCCTCATTTTGCTTTACATATGATGGTGATGGAAGCGACAACCCTATCAAACTACGCCCATGCAACAATTCTTCAAAACAAAACTTCCGCGACTTGAGGAAAACAGGTAAATTCGAATTGAAGCCTGAGAGTATGGCCAATCATAGGAAAGGACCCATGTGTGTAAGCCAGAAGCATCACCCTAAAGCCAAAGAGATTGTTTACCCAGAGATTTGCGAAAAGACCCGAGCTACAGATACTACGTTTTGGGTTACTTTTTGACAAAGGACGATACATTCATAATAGATAATTTAAAACAGAGTATTTTATATGTTCCCTCAGCTCTATTCTCTATTTCTTATCTGATTGTTTCTTTAGTGAGTAAAGGTTTTTTATTGATGCCTTCAAATCCAATATTCTCATCATTTGATTAATCAACATTAACTTTCTTGAGCAAAAGTTAAATCCCTCTAGACGGAGACAGATCTTCCATTTTGTTGAAAGCATACCGTATGAAGTTGGATGGTATTGTCTCCACATATCTAATATAATAGACATGGTGTCATACAGTTCTCAGTATCACGGTTTAACCGTAACTCCTGCTGCAATTTCTCACTAGTTGTATGGTGAAATGGGTATTTCACCGTTTAGCCCCTTAAGTATCAATCTTATCTGGACAAACAATTTGCATTAATTCCAGCTCACAGAGGAAGATAAAAAATTTGACATTATGAAGCTAAGCTTCATCTTGCATTATTATACCCAAGTGAGTGTGCAAAGGCTCAACAATGTTGGAGTGGAGAGAGGTCTGTATGACGGTTTTGCTTAATGGATATTAAACTTACTCATAAAAATCTCATAATTTACTTGCTGAACTATGAAAACTGTTTGGACTTGGATATCAGATGAGCGGTGATTGTTGAAGGGGCTAGAGATGTAAATGAGAAATGTGATGAGCTGAATCTTATCAATATTGTGGTAGTAGTGGATCAATCTTGTAAGCCATAGAGAGTCATCTTTCCAAAGAAAATACTTTTCAATCATTATCAACAGAGCTTTGGAAAGAATATTTGACATATATTTGAGTGATATATCTGAAAGCCTAAAGACTATTTCAAGTGCTACTTGTTGTTCTTCCAATCAAATTATTAAGTATTAAGCTCCAGCTGCTACTCTACAAAGACAAAGCCAGTTGGTACCTACCTTGCAACTTCTTGTGATACAGTAAAACTGAAATTTCCTTGCACTTCTGTTTCATGTGAGAAAACTTGGATTTTGTCATGTCAGAGTGATCTATTGTGACAAAAATCAGTAGTTTGGCTGATAGATTATGTCTTCATAAGTATACTTGCATCTTGAGCAATCAGTTAAGCCTGAGCAGTTTGAACCTGACAGGGAGGTAGTTAGAAAATACATGATAATAAAAAAGTGAAACCGTGTATGATGTTTGCCAAAAAGTAAGTGTTTTGTATGATAATACATAGGTTCAAAATCTGTGTTTTATACCACTATTGATGCAGTTGTTCTCCGGACAATTTAGTCATACATGTGAAACTGTCTTAAGTCATTTGATTGGATGGCTTGAGACGGAGGAATTATAATAAATGTTAACCAAAAGTAGAATTGCTTTCTGTATCTTTAAAAGAATAAATTATGATCATTAAAACTGATTGAATTAACAAGTGGAGCTTAATTTCTGCTATTATTGTCTCTT
>JALLAY010000497.1:0-14833 GCA_036939635.1 Cyclotella baltica | reverse complement strand
CTCCTTTTTCAATGGCCCCGATTGCATGATGTTCCTATCGATGGCCGTTTCAATCACAGAGTGATTTGGAGGGCTGTAAAACGATTGTCGTTCGGCGATGCTGGTAATTCTCATCTTTGTCGGGTTCTTCTTGGTCACAACTTGTCCTCTGGTCATTTTGTTGTTCATGACTTCAACTGGGCTCTGAGCTGCTTCCTTAGTCGTGGCTGGTTTGCTCTTGGCTTTTTCGCTCTTGGCTGGTCTGCTCTCTGACGGAAGCAGTCCATTGGCTTGCCGGTGGTCTTGTTTCAACTCAGAACAGTCAGCTTGTCCGATTTTCCATTCTTCAAATTCCGATTTCAAACTCCAAAATCTAACCTCTCTCTCTCCTCGACGACCACTCAATCCACTTTCAATCGCCTTGCTTTCAATTTTGGCAGTATCAATTCTAACATACTTCATCTTTGCCTTCAATTTTGCTAACATTTCTTTCGATTCGTTTCATTGAGCTCCCTCGACTCTTTCTTCTCCTGGGACGTGTTCTTTCACCATTCCTGTGACAGAGCTTGTTGGCATTCCTCTTTTGGCCTCTTCGGCATTGCTTGTATCTCTTGCTCTTGAGATCGAATGCTTGCTTCATTCGAAGGTGTTTGCTTTTCGTTTCGAATTCAAAATTGTCATCATTCGAGTGTCGCTTTTGCTCCAATTCAATTCCATGTGGATTTCAACGCCTCCTTCCATTGTTCTTGCGATTCTGGGCCTTGCTGGCTCTTTTTGAGCAGAGCAGAGGTATCCATGAAGGATTGTCTACCACTGCTAAACAGCGCAAGCGCAGACGTCTTGGATAATTAGGTGGTTGACCATTTATGAGTCAAGTATCAGGTGCAAGACTTTTCTAAATCCAAAAAAAAACAATGCAAACAATTTGAAAGTATGAATTTTCATCCCAACACCTAGAAGTAGGCTGTACTGGCTGTAGTGACTTCCTCTAAGTCTAACATTAATCAGAACGGCAATTGCCAGAGTTTGTAGTACAACAACATCAAGAAAGAGAAATGTCTAGCTATTTGCACCAAGCTACAGGACAAGATCATTATGATGGGACCCAACCAGACTGCTCAGCTTGCTAGGTTCAATGACACTATATGTATGAAACTTTACTTAGAACAGAAGTATAACCCCAAAGCTTTGGAGACTATCAAGATGGGAGTTAATGTAGAATGTTTCAAACTGGATACCAAGAAATATGTCAACACTGATGAGAAGATGATGTCTGGGCAAGGAATATGCAAACAATCCATGCTGAATAATGAGACCTATTTTTATATTTTTAATGGGTTTTTGTTAGGCTAATGAATGTAAGGGTTAAGGAAGAAGTATATATCATGATTGGATTTTTTCTCATCGGCTAATTTATTCTGTCACATTAGTAAATGTGTTTGTATTTACATCATAATAGATTTTTGTTCCCATCGTTCAATGAGAAAATGTCTCATTTATTGATTGTTGGAACCCACAATAGACTTCATTGCGGAAAACAGAAAGTCTACAGGGTAATTTGGGATTATCGGTCGGGCGTTTCAAGAAATTCAATTGGGAGAAATAAGTTTTCCGTACAATATAAAGGTTATTCTTGATATTTTGATCGCCGAGCCTACACTTTTTTGAGCTGGTTTAGATTTTTCCAAAGTGAAGATTTTTCCTTCCATACACTAGAGTTTCATATGTCATGAGCACTTCTGATGTTTTAGGGCTCGAGTTGATGTCATTGCCATACCATAACCTCACTGTGTAACTACAATACAGTGAATAATGTATCTAGAGGGGAAAATCTTCACTTAAAAAAAAATGAAAAGTGAAGATTTTCTCTCCATACACTGTCTGATGTGCCAAGGCTCGAGTTGAGATCATTAACATGACATTACTGTGTAACTACGATGCAGTGAAAAGTGTATGGAGGGAAAATCTTCCTTTTTTGAAAAATTTTAAACCAGCTCAAAAAAGTGTAGGCTCAGCGATCAAATTTTTAACATCTATGTACGATTTGACTTAATAAAACAACATAAACATCTCATCGCATTGTGCTGCAACCCAAGCCCAAACAGTGCCATCAACGCAAGCAAAATGATCGACTGAAACATCCTAACAGCTCTTTGTAGAGGCTCTAATGGAAGGTGTGTGACAAACAGAGAAACATTGAGGTGAGATTAGAAACTTATGTTTGACTCTTGATAAGAAGTAGGAAGTAAAAGAGGATACTAGTGACAGGCTTACTCTTATATCTGTTGCTTAGTTAAATGGGGTCTCAACACAAGGGCTGTCTAAGAAAGAGATAACAACATCAATTAAAATTGAATCAACTGGAAAAGGAATAATTATAATAATCAGTTTGAGTGAACTGAAAAATAAACAATCGCATCACCCTAAGCTGATAAAAGTAAATCGACTTACTTTTTCTCTGCCGTCAGCGGTTTCTTCCTCGGTAGTTGCACTTTTAAGAAAGAGTATGTGAACATGGTGTTTTGGTGGACGGACTGTAATAAAAAGTTGAGTGGTTAGTGTTGCAGTGTTAAACAGTTAAAGTGAATTTACGCCAAAATCAAATTCAAATTGACTTACCTCTCCAGTCCTCCAGCACTTATCAACCCTATTTCTTCTGCTGATCTCTTCTCTACTGTCCTGACTGCAAGTGTCCTGACTGCAAGTGATGACCCATCTTCCCCTCTAAAAACTGTACAAACAGAGCGTTGAGAAGGTGTTTGAATGCCTGTGATGATTAAAATTAAACTGCTGATTTTCTTACCCGTTCTACCCTGCGACGTCCTTCTTCTCATTTCTCATGCATCCCCAGTTGTCGTGATTTAAAACAACCAATAGAAGAAACAAACTAAAACACTACTTAAACAAACAAACTCACGGAATTGTGCCGTATTTTTAAGCACATTCCTTGTCACTACCATCCCAAAAATTGTCTGCAAGCGAACAGAGAAATCTCCCTTTGCCTGTCCACAAACTGATTGATATAATCATTAGTATTAAATTTTAATAGCTGAAATCAACTAAACAATAGGGACTTGCGTACGGAAGAGACCAAGTTTTTCACGTCCTCGATTTCGTTGTGGCGGCGGAAGAAGATACAAAAGGCGGAGCTAAGTAATGATGAGTTTCGAATGCAGCAATGAAAGCCGGGACGGCAACAGCAATTGGGCGGGGTGGGCTGATCATTGGGGGGGTGAAAAGTGATTCCACTCATGTTTCCAATTGAATTGATGGTTGATGGACAAGAAAAGGAGGGGACATAGATTGAAAGAGTTTTTTCCCATTTTTATTGGGAAAAATCACACTTCAATTAAGTGTCCAATTATTCCAGGTTCAGACAGAGGACTCATCCCGTGAAAGATCAAAGAGTGTTCAGCGAGATCTTGTCGTTATAGAAAAAGAGATGTAAAGGCAGACTTAGCCTGTGTGACAACAAAGAGTAGTAGTGAGTGTACATCACTGTGGAGCGGACTCGTTGCTATAGAAACAGAGTGTTTAGTTTGCGAATGTACATCGCTGTAAAAGAAAAATTATTGGAGAGGTAGATATTTTGAGTCAAGACAATAAGAGCGTACATCTTAACAAGTTAGAATGACATCTAAACTTAGGTCCATTTGAATTGTAGAATTCTATGGGTATACTTCCAATAAGGAAGGGAGGTCTGTTGAAGGTATGAATGATTTGGTCATGAGAAGAGTTCTTGATGATCAACTCAATTCAAAAGTCTATGACTGAGGCAAAAATCAAGAGAACAATATTAGAACAGTATTGTCCTGTTACAGAGAAAGTTTGGACATGAGAGGCTACATATACATGTGGGGATTTGATTGTGAAATGCAATGATTGAATGAAGTACAAGCAATAGAAGAGCATGCAGGAGATTGGGAAAGAGTTGTATTCACTTCATGGAAAGAATACAATTGTGATCTATGATACATGTTTATTGCATATTTTCCCACTAGACTACATATTAAAATTTTCTAATGAAAATTGAATGGAAATACTGAACATGCCATGAATTTCTATCACTCACGGCTACAAATCTTAGCAAATGACACACTTTAATAAATGCTTATAGATTGAGAAACATTGTATAGTATTTATCAAAAACTAATACCATAAAGATTTATTCCAAATTATTTTGCATGCAAAAACAAAGAGTTTGTGTCAAAGTTCTGATTCTTCGCGGCACTTCCCAGCACTCACCGACATGTGTGATAGCGGTGTTGCCAAAGGAAATGGGTATCATGCACCTCTACAAATGAGAGGTGAATTGTAGGCATTTGATTTTAGGGTTATTATTACTAATCATACATCATAAATTTGTAGTTGCGGTTTTGTATTATGCTCTTGTGGAAATTTTGCAATAAGTAACTAATCCTTACAATATTTCATATCTTTCGAAACTGCAAACAAGGAACAAGTCCAATTTTCCACAAAAATTCTGGTATTCCCCTTTTTTGTGTGTTGCCAGTGTCCTCATCTGACTGTTGAAGCTGACCTTTTAGTTTTTTCTGGACCAAACATCATCACAAATGAGTCCCTGACAAGCAGCCTCATCGTTGACTGAGAATCTGTTGTCGAAAGAAACGTTTTGACATGGTGAGGGTAATATTTGCATAGCGGAGGCCGGGTACTATGGGGCGAGCGCCTTGAACATCAATAAGCCACTCTATAAGAAATCTTGAGAGCCGATGAACATGTGGACTAGACTCAATCAGGTCATCCAATTTCAATTATTGTTTGACACATATACATATAATGCTTAAGATACTGTCATTATGGATATCTCCGATACAATTTCTGCCCTCTCCAGATCCATGATGTGTAACATACACCCCATGAAAAAGAGCTTCTAGAATTGTTGATTGGCACATTTATTTATTGTAGATAACTCTGAAGCAATTTGGTTACAACAGTGGAGTTATTTAAAGTAATATTCACATTCATTTCAATCATAACGGCTCTTTCAAAATGAGTCAACTTGTCCAGCACAAAGAAGAAATCAATTCAGATAGGTCTACCTTGGATCACTCAACCTTAAATATGCAATGAAAAAACGTTCAAAAATACACAACGTAGAGGTGATGTTGATCATAGGATTCTGATTGTTTCGAATGCACAACCTCAAATCAAAAGTGTAGAGAGATGGGTGCATCATACCACCACAGCCGACAAGCCAACTGCGATTACAAATCAAGCCATTGTTCCCACAACATGAGCATCTTCCGGTGGAGGCTTCTCCAACACCACAGGTTTTTCTGGTCTTGGCTGTTCCTTTTTGGGCTTTGGGGGTTGAGGAGCTGGCTCGTCACTTCTATACAAAGATTCTTCCGCCTCAATCATTGATCTGTCACCAGTAATTTCTGCAAAGTATTGTGACATGTCTTCCAATGCCCTCCCTTTAGTTTCGGGGAGGTAAACGTACATCCATACCAGGATAATGATACAGATTACGGAAAGCATGATGAAGAATCCGGCCCAGGACATGGCATTTGCGACTGAGAGGAAGGTGGATGCCATTAGGGTGGCTGTGACTCGGTTCATGAAAGTACTGTCATTTGGTAAGTAAAATAGTAGTAACGGGTACAATGTGAGACAATGCATTAGATAACATGCAACATTAAGAAAAAGAATGTGCAACAAGCATCAACTTACGCTACACTCATTGCTTTGGCTCGAATCGTTGTAGAAAACACCTCTGAAGGTATCAACCAGGCACCTGAAAGTCAAAAGATCAAAGTTGAGTACACATCACCCAATATTTCCAACAAGTAACGATACATCATCAAACTTAACACATACATACCTGGTCCCATACCAACACTAAAAAAAGCCAAATAAAGCGCCAACCCAAAAACCGCAAACCCCTCACTCGAAGCCCCACCAACAAAAGCCATCGAAATTAAAAACAACGAAACCGACATCCCCAGCAACGAAACGAAGAAAAGGGGCCTCCTTCCCTTCCTATCAAATAAATACCCCGCCACAACAATAACAACCAGTTTAATCACACCCAGTACCAATAATATCCCCATCTGAGCATTCCTTGACTTGACCCCACTCTGATCTAGGATATAAACTAAAAAGTACTGAATGGCATCAATCCCCACAGCCTGCTGCGCAACGGCTGTACCGACTCCCACCATTAACATTCGTTTAAACGCCGGCGTTGGAAACAGAATAACATCCCAACCCACGGCATGCTCCGCAATAGCCTCTTTTTCCATCCCCTCTCGAATCTCACTAACGATAACATTAACATCGTATCCATCGGGATATACCATTTTAAGTACAGAGGCGGCTTCGGCTTCACGGTTTTTGGAAACGAGCCATCGGGGTGATTCGGGCATGACGAATGTGGCAAGGTAGATTAGGATTAGGGGTATGATGGCTCCCATGGAGAACATTAGGCGCCAGGCTATGTTGGTGGGGGTGGAGGAGAAGGCTAGGCCGGAGAGGAAGCCGAGGCATATGCCAATGTTTGTCTGTTGATAAATGATAAATTAATGGCATTTTGTTAGGACACAAGATGTGAGTAAATTGTTAGAAAAGGTTAAAAATAAAACAAAATATAACCTCACCGCAATCTCACTCCAAGTAACCAACTGTCCCCTATGAGCAGCCTGACTAATCTCCCCAATATAAACCGGATCCACAGCCAATCCAAACCCCACACCCAACCCAACAAACGTCCTACCAAACATCAACCCAGCAAAGCCACTAGCCCCACTCTGAACAATGGTACCAAAGATAAACCCAATAGCCGCCACTCTAAAGGCCCATCTCCGTCCCAATCGATCACTAAACCACGAACTACACAATGCACCCACCATGGCGAATAAATTAAGCGATCCCATGAACACCTCCAGCTGTAAATCAGATAACCCCATAGATTCTTGGATTAACATCCCCGCACCCGTATTCACTCCAATATCATACCCTAAATTACATGAATTTAAAGCAGCACAAAAGGCATACAGTTTAGTCGACCGGGTAATCTTTAATTCTGTGCCGTAATCACCACGATGTTCACCCTCGTGAGTTTGGGCCAGGTGGGGATTAGTGGCGTGGGGTAAATGACGATCTATTCCGGTTTCGGAGGCGAAGCTTTCTTCTTCATCGTCTGCCCCTGCACCTCCACTGTTGGGGTTATTAGTGGCACCATAATCTTCTTCGAAAGGAGCAGCCACTCCATCATTATAATCAAAATCTAGTGGAGGTGCCACGGGAGTGGTGGAGGTTGCTATGGGGTGATGTTGGTCGGTACGGGAGTACCCGTCTGCGATTGTGTTGGGATTTGGTTCCATTGTTTGTTGTAGGAGGGGTGAGGAGAGGTTTTCAGTTGTTGTGGGGGAGGTTGAGGTCATGGTCCTTCATTGTTTGGACTTTGTCATCGATCTTGAGTTGTCTGTTATCTTGAGATTCTTGAGTTTGGTGCCTTCTGGTGCAGAGAAATTTTGGAAAGGGTTCTTGATTTCTCAACGGATTACCTTAAACTGTAAAATTACAGTCATAATGAATACGAATAATCTTATTCTTTGTAAAGGTACAAGACATAAAGCACATAAAACGGCACAAGCAAGCAATGCATGCATGCATGTACTGAAGGTACTTTTATGAGCTTTTATTTAAGCATCTTTTTTTTACTCAAGAACCATTGTTTTACGTACTCAAGAAGCCAAACCCAAGACTATCCCACTATCCCACTATCCCACCTCTCAGTTAAACACCATCTCATAAAATTATTCTCCCACACAACAACAAACCAACACATACACAGATCATATCTACTTCTACAATGAACTTTAAGAATCTTCTCATCTTTTCTCTTATGGTAGTCCAAGCTGAGGGAGCGGGCTTAATGGTAAGTCAGAGAGGGACAATATTGTTTTCATCTAACCACATGGTATTAATTCCCAACTTGTTTCATTTAATCTCTCTAGGATATCATTGCTTTTCCCATTCGGGATGCACTAGAAGGCCTATCTAATTCACCCAGCAAAGCACCGACCAACCTACGTGCGGGAGCATCGACCAGTCCTTCCAGCTCACCAAACAAATCACCCTCTCCTTCGAGTTCCAATGTTCCATCCATGAGCCCTACAAAATTAGTTTACAATTACTGTGGTACTACTTTTTGGGATGCACGTTCGTGCTCTACCCCTTGCCCGGATGGTTCAGGTTGTGGCGTTGGTGAAATATGTTTTGCGGGTATTACTACATGTCCTGGTGTGCCTGAGGAATAAAATGTGTGTAGAGGTGGAGATATGGTATTGACATAACTTGAGTTACAAGTAAAAACTACTTAGTCTGATATCTCAAATAAATGATGGGATCAATGTACAATCTTCTCTTTAACACCAGTTATTATTTAGAAAATATCTCACCTTGTTGCTTGCCTTTGTCAAAACTGATGCGTGTGTACATACATGGCTATAAGCAAAGAGGTCTTTATTAATAGATTTTCAAGTCCTTGATAGGTTGCTATGGTTAATAGTGCTCTAGATAGTGCCGCAGAGCTGAGAGCTGTAAGTACCTTTAATGGTGAAATAAAATTCATTATGGATGCCTTAAAATTCAATTCTTCTTAAAGGTACACGAGATAAAGTTCAATTAATATTGCCATCCGACACATTGGCTTTTTTGGCGCCATCCAACTATTCAACCGAAATGAAAACAGACCACATATCAACAGAACAGATACGATAACAGCCCAGAAGCGCATCAAGAGATAGAAGCACAGCAACGGCAACAATGGAAGATAGCCCCTCCGATAACGATAATAGAACCGTCACCCTCACCAGCAAATCTGGTGATAAGTTTGAGCTGAGCTACAAGGCGGGTACGTTCATAGTTGCACATCAACTGTTTTCATTATTCACGAATCCCACATAACTTACCTACCCTCTTTTTCTCACCCTCTCCCCACAGCCAAACAATCTAACCTAGTCTCTGACTCCATCGAAAAATTCGACTCCTCCGAAGAAGAATCACCCATCATCCCAATCCCCAAAGTCGAAACGGCATGTCTCGCTAAAGTCGTCGAATTCTTGAAACAATTCGAAAAAGAACCTCTTGAAGAAATCACAACGCCCTTGCCGGATAACACGTTTGAGGGCATAGTGAGGCAGGAGTGGTATAGGAATTTTGTTCAGTTGGATAATCCCATGTTGTTTGATTTGGTTACGGCTGGGAATTATATGGACATTAGTGAGTCCGACGGTGGTGGTTTGTAATTTTTTATTTTTATGTCGATTCACATCTTACAATGATTTTCCACGTCTCTCTTTTTAAGAACCTCTGCTTGATCTCACCTGCCTTCAAGTATCCTGTCAGCTCATGGGGAAATCAACTGCTGAGATTAGGAAGATATTGAATATTCCTGAAATGACTGCAGAGGAGGAGAGACAGGCTAGGGCAGATCATCCTTGGATATTTGATGATTAGACAGAGGGGTATGTGTATTTTTTTATTGACTATGGCAGAACAGGTCATCTGATTATTTATTCCTTTAATCTTGACCGACAGTGTGGTTAGATGGGAAAACAAAGAGCAGGGGACGATTGTGCAAGAGGGGACAATGGTGCAATGAAGTTTGTCTTGCAGGAAAAACGTTCGAAATCTATCTTGGAACATTGTTATGAAGAGCATTGTAAAATATAAACATTTACTGTATGGTAATTTTTACTACACACTGATTGCTTGCATTTCTGAATATTAGTGACATAGTGCAAAATTATTGTAGAAAAGGCTCACCCTTCATAAGTACTGGCTTGTGTGGAAAAGTTGACCTCAAAGTGGGGAAGGAGACATTTCATTGTATTTTTCTCTTTCCACCAACATAGAGGTCCATGTGGCAACACAACTTATTTTCTATGATGGAAATAAATTGTGATGAATATCTCTGGATGGATGACAAGGTTGGCCAAATTCAGTATGTCTGGGCAGCCCAAACGATTTATTCCTTCTGAAAGTGTTACTCTAGCTTCATGATGTGGGTTCGATACGTCATTAGACTCTCATGTCTGAGTGTAGAGAACTGCCATTAAAAATAACTGACTTACATCATTATCATTATCTGAAATGCTTAAACTTGAAGAGGGATGAAAAACGTGATCACATCACTTGCAATTCTCAATTTGGCTTTGTTTAAATTATTACTCACCTTGACTCACTAATTGATAACATACAGTTAAGATTTTTCTGGTAATCAATTGGCGAAGTAGAGATTGTCAGTTATGGAAAATACTTTGTTCTGTAAATGACTCTTATATATTAGTGTCTATGTAATATCATCATTGAAATCAATGCCATCTGAGCGAGAAAAATAAGGGTTGATATCATTAGAAACAGAACTCTTTGCCTCATCTAATTCCCTCTGAAGCGTAATTTTTAAGGTGATACAAAACCATGATCACATCACTTAAAATTTCCAATTCAGTTCTTTTGCAAATGAACCCATCCCTGTTTGTAAATTATTCCTTGTTGAACTTTCTTCTTCATATTGGTGCACTCACAAAAAGCAGTCTGTTGCAATTCTTGTATAAACAATACAGCAGTCATTTGTGAATCCCCATTGAATGGACTGTAAACCATCACACATTTTTAATTGAATAAAGATAAAGATATTCTTAATTTAATTTGGCCCAGACCTCAGGATCAATGGCTAGTAAGATTTTTAAGATTGATGTCAGTATTGAGACCAATCACTAGTAACACTGCTAATAATAGTGCTGGTGCAATTTGTGGATTGTACAGGTTCTCAAAGGCCATAGTACAAAGTAATCACCCATAGTTCAGCTGCAAATGTTGATGGTTTTTCACCGATGGATTCAGGTTGCTGGTTGCGCTGCAAACACAACAAGATGTGATGGTTATTGTTATTGAGATCTAGCACTTAACCTTGACTTCTCCCTAGATGGTGTCCACCAAGGATGATGACTACTTTGTGACAACTTCTCAGCAATACTGTCACCCAACATTCAATGTAAAACTCAACCTCCATTTCAGCAAAAACATGTAACACAAAAATACCCCCATATGCTCTCTTAAGATTACATGCTCTCTCATCAATGATTAGATTAATCATAAAATTCTGAGCATTTTATCACTTGGAAGTTAGTATTGAAAGCACGTAATGATTAAAGAAATATTTGAAAGACATGCTTAATTTGAAGGAGCATATCTCAGCTTCTACACAAGAAATCTACAAAACAACCAAGTTGTATGTGGATAGGCTCAGACTTCAAACACCAAAGGACTTCACACAATCATTGGTTAGTCATTAATTTCATTAAACTGTAAAGATATAATCTACCTCAAAATGAACTCCATATCTGTTTTCACATGTGCTGTAGTAAAAATACCATTTCAAAATTAATGACATAACAAGTATCTAGACAAATTCTTGGCCACTGACCCCTGTTCTCCCGCAATACTCTGGCTACAGCTAATCAAAGGAGTAAAGCTATCAGGTCGATTGGAAACACCACCATAGTTCACATACTATAACAGTCACAAATTAAGCCGCTCTAGCCTAAAAATCAATTTCATTCACACAACATTCACCACTCTGGGCTTTCTTGATAACACACTTATGGTATTGTAACCTAATCCCTATAAAGTGATAATGTGAAAGGGACAATATGGAGCTGTACAAGATTTACCAATTAAGCACTGCTAATTGTACAATAACTTCACACATTCACAGATTTATAAGCAGCTCTCAAAAATTTCAAGAGTGTTATAGTAGTATATGAACTACAGTATGGATAACTACTTTCACTACAGAAATATTACAGAAATTATGGCTGCTGTGTGCAACTAGTGAAGCAAATGTTCCTCTATTTAGTAGATGTAAAAGTCCTAGCTAGGATTACAACACAGTATAGTTTGTTCAATTCACTCAAACCAACATTTTGTCTGGGTATAAGTAAATAAACTATTCATGAATAGAAGTTTGTATTTGCTTCACCTATGGCTCCAAAACCTGATATCTTACCAACTCTACCTTAATCAACCAAGTTCAATGACAATCAGCAACAGAAATTTGGAATTTACAGCAGTCAACAATCATACATACCTAGATCTAATACAATAAACATTCTATTTCGACAAAATTTAGATAGTTCTGTTGATGTCTTAGTTCCAGTGTTTGATATGGTAGGTTGCTGATCTTCTGACAGTGGGTATTGCAATCGCTATTAAGGTGAAGCAGCTCTGCCTCAGAGGAATAAGGGTTAATAATTCAGTTCCTGTGAATTATAACAGTACTTAAACAAAAACCCTTCACAAACAATACATTGTGTACAAAGAAATAAGAGAGCACTTGAAATCTTGTTATTTGGTAAGAAGAATCATTCATGAAGTAAGTTGAAATCACTAAAGGAGTAGTAGTATTTGTGTTGAGATACTCCTTTTGGAAACAAAATATGAATATGATATCTTAATAGTGTGCTTTTAGGCTATCAGGATTTGTAGCATCTAACATCCTAGAACCAACAATATAATTATCAAAGGCCAAACCTTTGTTAGGTACTTTATCCCTGATAGGTCAAATGGGTCTCTTTCCAATAATTTTGTTGTCCTTAATTGTTGCAATACAATGTACAGGAACACAAACAAAATCATCTTCATTGACCACAACAAACTTCAGTTCTACCAGGTTTGAACGAATATAGTAGAATTCAACAAGTGCACCTTCGCATCCAGTCTCAAAGAAGTACTCATGGCATTGTCGAAGTTGTTCTCTGCTGTATGTTTGCCCGTCTTCTTCAGTCAAGATAAAATTTTTGTGGTAAATCTCATCGAATAGATGAGCAACAGTTGAAAAGTCATTGGAGGTGCTACCAAATTTGGAAAAGTATACTTCAACTTTGTTCGAAAGTGACTCTTTTTCTGATATTTGGTCGCGTTTATACATTCGGTTGATTTTGTTGAATGCATTCTTGACGATTTTGGTGGATAGCATGATGATTGGAACTCGGTGTTCGTTTTATGAAAGGTTGCAACAAAAGCTATGCGACAAGAAGGATGATAAGAATTCGTGATGTACACTTTGCCGTCTATGTAAACTGGTATGTTGAAATTATGAAACGACAAGCTCTCCATTGTGAAGAGATCGGGATGTGTTAGCTCCATAATTCAAGACTGTCAGCTGCCATTGGTTCATGAAAGCAGATGTTGAATTTGTCAAGTTACATCCGGTACGAAAAGACGACGGTTTTCATTTCGCTCGGGCTGGAATCGTCAGAGAGAGGGCGGGGGGCCATGGTTTGCACTGTTTCCACTTGCAATGTTTTAAGACCGGTGGTTCGTGACGTCGATTGGGGTGTTTTGCTCAGGCAGTGGTGGTAGAGCATGTTGGATTAGGAGATTTTTTGTACTAATATTATGACAAATAACTTAATATTTGAGGGCTAATACACAAATAAAACAAGCCAAGCCTCTCATCAGTTGGCATCCACACCAAATTGTTGAAGATGATGGATTCCTTTGTGAAAAACTACCAATTTTGAAGAGAACCGAAGCAGCACGCAAGAGCAAGAGCATCAGGGAACGAAAAGCTTTGTACTACTCCTTCGACTGACAAGGTCGACACTTTGGAGATTGGCTTGATTGACAGTGACTTGACAAGGGAACATACTATTTTCACTTTATACTTGGAGTATCGTAATTGATGGCAACAATGTTTAATAGTCCATCAGAGATTCTAAAGCTCTAAGCACACATTGCAAGTTGTCTGCATGAATAAAATAACGTGGAAAGGATAAAATAAGTTGTTGTTGTTGTCTTGACTGACTCTTACAATATCTTAATAATTTACTTGAGATCACCACAATCACTCTTGAGTTCTAAAACAAAAAAGCAACTGCAATCATAGCCACTGCTGTCAACC
Source organism: Cyclotella baltica (assembly GCA_036939635.1). Taxonomy (NCBI): domain Eukaryota; phylum Bacillariophyta; class Thalassiosirophyceae; order Thalassiosirales; family Thalassiosiraceae; genus Cyclotella; species Cyclotella baltica. Next base: position 915 of record JALLAY010000497.1, on the reverse strand, counting down.
TGGTGGCGTTATTGTTTTCATGGCTGCCATTCTGTGTAACTTTGTCACTTGAAAATGTCACATCAGGACTAGATCTGTTTGAGCTTGAGTTAGATGCAATTGGAGGTACCAAGTGATTGTATGTCGATCCTTGAACACAAAAATCATGGGTGATGAGATTCGTTTCGTATACAGTATTGACCTTGCCTATAATTCCACCGTGCAAATCTGAACCACCTTGAAACACATATCGCCCTTTTTCCAGTGGGATGTGGTGCGTGTCATTGGTCCCATTTTGAATAAAGTCAAGCTCTGCTAACCCACTAAACAATGAGAAGACTCCAACGGTCTCATCAACCATGAAATAGTCACATATTGTATGATTGTCGTCCAAAATATCGCAGATGATATCGGTGTGAGCTGTGGTTTCATTGCTGAACTCTTTGTCTACATAGAGAATGCCCTGTATTCATATGACGAAACAGTTTTTAAAGTAACAGTTCAGATTTACACCAAGTGAAAGTGTTAGAGTGTTAGCCATTAAGATTCTACCCTGAGAACTCACTCCTGTTCGTTCAAATCTTTTGAGCTCTTCATGATACTCTGCCTCCCCTTCATTTGGATTCTCATAATAAATTGGACCTGCGATACAAGGCTCATCTAATGACCAACGTCCAAGGCGTCTAGTGAAGCCTGATGTGCCCCTGGATAGCCTGGTCTCTACTCGAGGTAGAAGTTGTAGTAGGAAAAAGAAATGCATTGGCTTCGATTGATTTTTATTGTGTTGTATGTTATTGAGAAACAGTTGGTGGGATTGTTCGAGCTTCTCGTTGTGGACATGGCAGGTATTAAAGTTTTTGTAAGAGCCCGATTTGTTAACATGGCCACATGAACATTGATGATAATAATCAGTTGCGCCATAGCCAGGGCCCAAGC
>JALLAY010000496.1:0-14850 GCA_036939635.1 Cyclotella baltica | reverse complement strand
GTCTACATTGAAAATTAATGAATTTACCATCATGGCCTGTCTGGATCCACGAAACAGCACTATACAGCCATTTATTTAACCGGGACGTCCATCCAACTTTTGGACGGTTTCACATGCTATCATGCATTATCAAAACAATCCGGGACGGGAGGGCCGGCATCAAAAAAGGGATCACTTTACATTGTTGCTTCGCAATTTGCTGGTCATCAATTTGCAAATGCTGCCTCTAATACAGGCATAGCCATTCAGGCTCATGGCGCTCCCGAAGATTTTGACGCGGGGAGATTGAAACCCAAAACAACAGGTGTAGCTCGTTGGTTCCGGTGTGGGGGCGATGTTGTTTGTTCCTTGGATTTGCAAAAGACAATTGTACTCGAGGCAACTGGGAAATCAACTGATGGGTCTGTAGTTGACAGTGATGTTAGGAAGAGAATGAGAAGAGCGGCGAACTTTAACAATTTTCTAAGAGGGATTGCAGATGACGGCGGATATGCCTCAGTGGACATTCCTTTACTTGCTCTGCAGTTTCATGGGGAGTTAGACAACATATTCACATCAATTGATGAAAAACAAATAAACGACAAAGGCATACCTTCAAGCCGAGCATTCAAGCAAGAAGAGCTCAGTCGTTTCTCGGATGTTCTACGGATGATGATCGTTTCTTCAGGTCAGCAGGGGATTTCAGCAAAACTGGCCCTTTCTAATGAGCAGTTTGCCATTCAAATCTCGACTAGAGTGTCTTCATCCACAGAGGTTATTGATAATACAACATCTACCACCCAATCCCATCGGACTCCTCCGCCTACAAATACTGATTCAACTCAAGCCCGGAAGCCGCCGCCGCCGCGTAGAGCTAGCTCCACCCTCTCGACTGGAAGAAACTCCATTCCAGACTGTTTGACATTGAAGAATCTTGGTATGTTATGATTTGTTGTTTTGTGTTTTGTTCCTTAGCATAGTATTTAAACTAACTCATTTATTTTATTGTGTAGATTGTATCAAAGTGATTGATGACCAAAAGTATTTGGATTACTCTCGGGTTCCATTCCTCGCGGCGGTTGAGTGTATGTTTCAACTACATATCGAGGGTGGCACACCATTATCAGCACTTGAGAGTAAAATGGAGGAGTTGATGCTTCCATTTCCAACAGACACACTTTCAATCGAAGTGTTAAAGGATTTTTCGGCTCGACAGATTCAGGCAGCATTTTTGAACATCAAGAAGGCCAAATCGTTGTTCATCGAGTATCTTGAGACGACTGATCTGCCTGCGTCAAAAGATAATCAACTGATCTATCAATGGCAAGAGATGTGCCGCATGTTCAAGGATTCTGTCAATTTTGAGGCAAGTAATTTTGAGCCCAACAAGCAAGGGAATGGGCGTTTGAGTCTGACACTCCAGGCAGCATGGATTCTTCGCCATATCATGTTTGAACATGGCTTGCCTCTGGATGCTATAGCCAACTTATGGGCTTGTTTCTACTTTCTGATTATGCATCGACCAATCGAAGCCGACAAGCTCTGTTCCGAAACAACAGTTTGGAACCATACCCATCGGTTGTTCTTGATTGACCATGAGCTCGAGCTCCGACACAGCCAGAGTGTTGCCGGCTCCAAGACTCCTTGTGGGTTTCGTATCTTGACTTACTCTTCTACTGATGCATCTCAGCATCACAAGGAGAACCGGCACGTAATTCTGGCCACAGTCAACAAGAGTGAGGATCCAAAGCTCATCGAGCCTACGTTTCCATTGCTCTCTTGTGCAATCTCTGCCATCAAGACTTCTATTTTCAACGCCACGAAAAATAGTGACAAGATTATTTCATCTGGTGGCCTAAAGCATGCGGGATCATACAATGGTGGGTGTAATGATAACGCAAATGATGCTCAGAATGAGATTGTTCTCACATTTGATGAAATCATGAAGAAGCTGGAAGCATCAGACCTCGAAGACATCCGCCAGCTTCGATACGAAAATGGCGTGCTTCGTAAAGTCATCCAGAATGGTGATCGATTTCACATCGCAAACTTCACCGTCAATACAGTCAGTGTTATAATATTTGGAGACTTGCAAAGGAACTGTCCAAGTCAAATCCATCATCGGCAGGCACTACAGTCGATGCATGACTTGCGAATGGACGATGCTCGCTACGCTCAAGCTAAGCTCGACGAGATCATGGCCGGAGCCAAGTCCTTCAAGTTCAAGACGAAGAGAGAACGGCAACAGCGTTGGAACGTAAATCAAGACAACAGCAGAGATGCTTTGGATATGCTCGAACACAAGACAGCTATAGGTGGAATTGGTCTGTAATGCTCTTTTTGGTTTATGCAAACGAAAAATCTGGGTGGCAACAGAGAGTCGGTAAAGAGCTTTGCATCTGGCTTCAAATGCCAATCATACTCCTTGGCTTTTTTGTGAATCGGAGCTTGGTGCAAACTACTTTCAAGTAGTTATCGATTGGCACAACCGGCCTGGCCCCATCTACTCTTGGTGTGGATTCAGGATGCTTGAAATCTTCAGCATCTATCTTGATTTCGAGCTTCCTTTCTGGAATAGGGTAGTGGAAGATTCGGCAAGTGCCCTCCCCAAGACCATATGATTTCTTCGAGAGCATTTCCATGGCGATGACTTGTCTTTTTGGGAATCACAGATCAAATTGGGACTGAAGGCTGGAAGGGAGTACTCTGGGAGATACTTGTTTCGAGTCCCAATTGTATTCATTGTACTAACCCATCAAACTCAGGGACCCCCCTTTTTACGAGCTGTGCTACTGCTTCTGTATGAGAGAATGAAGCACAAAGACAATGAGTGGGTTTGTGATTGTTTTTTTGAAGACTGTGATTCTGATGAGTGGGGATTTCCCCGGAAGAGAGAAGGTCTAACAGTCGAAGAGGCCATGTGGTATAATATGCTGGCTGACGACAAGGAAATAATGTCTATCACTTTTGGAAAATGTTGAGATTGGACTCCGATGAGCTAACCAAGGACTTGCAGGAACTGAGTCGAGCGGTCTTATCTTTTGAGTTGGGAGATGACGAAGCTCCTTTACTTGGGTTCAAAGCTAAGTACAAGAAACCTTTTGAATGTCTTGAAGCCGCATTTGGTCTGATTGTCTGAACATGGAATAATTGGACGTTTACTTATGTATATATTTAATGTCCATTTTTAATTTATTTATTGACCATTTTTTTTCAAATTGACTAATGTTACACTTATCTAAAGCGACCAAGTTTCATTATTTTTAGTTGCATTACAAATGTGCATCCGCTCCATTCCTAAGTTGACATGTGACATTAAATAAATCTTTTTAGGCGCATTACACTACATCTACAAATCATTGATTCAATGTTTCATAATCTCGCTGAATAGTATAACCACTCCTCATTTCACTAATACCCAATCACTGAAGTCTCTAATGCAATGTATACGAATTAACACCACAATATCACTCACTTGTTTTAAGTTTTATTTAAGATTAACATAAATGAACACTAACAATTAAACAAACGTAAACTAATCATCAAACGAATGGTTTTCCAGTACACGATAAATGTACACCTTCCTCATTTTTCCCTCGCTACTCATCCAACAAAAATCACTATCATCCATTTCCATCTCATACACCTTCGATTCAACGAATCGACTCCTTTCCCCTGTGAAAAGAGGCGAATAGGCAATTACTACACTGCCAATTAATGCATGGCGCAAAATAACCCTTTGTGCATACTCGTCAATAACTCCGGTCATGTTGAAGTTGTTGTAGAAGAATAAATGTTTCCTCACCCTCAATCCGAACCAATGGTGATCAACATTCCAAGTTACGGTCCAATCAGTCAATAATGTGGTCACATTAAACATGTTCAAACCCAATCTCGCAAACCTCGCAATGCTGTACTGCATCCGAATTGCATCACACTCCACAGTAGTGCATTGTTTCGAAGGCCACCTAAGACTCATGAAGGCAGTAAAAGTAGACGTCCCACCACCCATCTCGATTGCACCCATAGTCTTTGCTTCCTTTCCCAAGTTACAAATCTCAAACAACTTCATAAAGTGAGTTGTGTTAACGCACCCTCCGCTTGTGGCTGGATCCCAGTCGACCATCCCAACCAGGTGGCGCGCCTCCGCATCGGTCCTCTCGGTGAGTTCCCTATTCTCCTGGTCGATTATGGCGCACTTCTGCATCGCGAACTGGAGTCTGCCGAATTTCGGATAGTCGTTCCCTTGTGTCATCACATTCGCTTGTAGGCGGGATGATGTCCTTCTCGGTCCCGGCCTTCTGAACATGGTAGAATATGATGCGGTAAATCGATTTCTCCACCTTCGAATTTATGATGCTGTGCTCTGCCTTTTCCGCTCCATGCTTTTGCCTTTTTGCGCTTCATTTCGCCGCCTCATGATCATGGCGGTGATGTGCATGGCTGATGGTCATGTCCAAAGTTTAGAAATCACTCCCAAAAAAGTTTCATTATTAACATTTTCAAAATATATTTCTTAGAAGGGCCTAAGTAGATAATTTTCCTCGCCTTAATTAAACAAATATGTCCAGCGAAATATCCAAAAGTTAAGCTAATCTTCATTAAATAAAGAAATTCGTCCATAACAAAATTATCTAAATTTGTTTATCAAAAATTTAGTCCAGTGGATTATCTCTATTGGCAATTTCATGATCTTCACAGACGCCCATGTCCTCTCATCACTTGAATGTTCATTCCCCCAACCGCCGATTTTATATTAATCATTCAACGCTCGATTGGGAAAACAACCAAACTCCTCTTCAACGCTTGATTTATTTCCACTTACATTACCCGCCGCTCTGTCACCCACCGCCTTCCATCGTCCTGCGCAACACGAACGAATTATTATGAATCGGTTAGTACATTTTCCCCCCGCAAATATTATATGACTTCTTCCCCCCTCCGCCCTAATAATTAATGTCTAAAACAATACAATCTCATCGCCCACCGGCAAAAGGTCGACCTAGAACCTCGTGCGAGAGCTGCAGATCTCGCAAAAAACGTTGCAACCATGACTACAGACCATCTGTGTCGTCTGCTGCCATTCTTTCAAGCAAGCCACCGAAATGTCCCCCTCCAAGAATCCCCTCCTTAGTGACGCCCTCCAAGAATCCCCTCATTAGTGACGTCCAATCAAACCGGTCTTTACTGCATCGCGCGAACATGTGTCTCGCTGAGTCGGCCAATGGTTTGAAGGGCGTTGCTAATTTCAAGGATGATTCTCCTCAAGTTTCAAACTCGAAGGCTTATTATCACACCGCAACCAAGACTGTTGGGAAATATAATGTCTTTGTGCTGAAGGATTTTTCGTCTGGTCTAGTGGAACAGTTTCAGGAAACTCGTAGACTGAAATTCGATCCAGAATGCAAGAGTCTTGTTTTCTTAGAGACGAAGTGTTTTCCATCGAAAGCCATTCGTAACCATTGTTCTGGGTGTCTGGTTGCTTTCCGGGACGGCAATGATGCCCTGGCAATTGGAGTTATTGAAAACCTGCAGTACAATGCAATTATTCAAGGACGGCGCCTCAAGTGTCTCGTTGATCTAATTGTATTTAATCCAAGTCTAATGTCTGGTGCAATCTGTCAAGATTCATTGTTCAAACACTCCACACGTTTGTCACTCAATTCGGAGGACAGTGACATCTCTCTTTACTTCCTAAATCAAGTCATGGGGCCTTCATTCTTAGCTCATTCAACACATACATGCAATGCTACCGATAATGGGGTACAAGTTTCTCCTGATGGCCCAGATCATGTCCCAATCCCATCTTATTTTACTGCCCCCAAGTGCTATGTCACGGATTCTATTCAGCGTCCCATCAAACTTGAGCATGATGAGTACTTTAGAGTTGACGAGAGAGGGAAAATTCGTCATCGTTCGAATCTTCTGAAGCACGACAATAGCTTCGTTCAAGCTTGGTTACGGTTCCCCCAAGGCATAGATCGGAAAACATTTTGCAACTATGTTTCCATTACCAAGCCGGATGGGTCACCATACTTACTCCAAGACTCACAGGACTTCAACAGCATCCAGAAGAAACTTCTTTCCATACCATCAATTGTTGACTGTCTGGAGGGTAACAATCCTATGCAGTTCTTCTTCTTGACTCTTTGTGCTCTCAACACTCTGAGAAGCACCTTTCACAATGTGCCGATGTCTGATGCTGCCTCTAAATTTGATGCTGAGGTGATTATGGTTCTCTTATTTATCTGTTAAACTCTTAGTGCTCCTCTAACTATGCTCTCTTTTAATCATTTCAGGCAATGCGTCTCGCTAATACTACTAAGACATTGTTTGTGGCTAACATTTCAGATGTTCAAAGTGCTGTAAATGCCAAGATTTTCTCCGGATCATCTGTTCCACACTTCACTTCTGATTCCTACATTAATTGCCAGATCCCTGATGGCCCCCTGTTGAAAACTACTCTATCAAACAGTGGAGAGTATTCTTATCATTATCCAGTGTCGTCATGTTACTTCTCCTCCAAGGCGCATGTCTACCAGTTTGATAGATACGACCTTGATATAATCAAATCAGCATCCCACAGACGTTGTGGAACATACCAGTCAAGGCCTACTATGGGTAGTAATCTTGGGTTCCTAGTTTACTCTGGCAATAGGAGTCAAAGAGCAGTCACCATGCCAAGTGTTGCAGAAGGTCCTGGTATGTCAACCAAGTATCAGTATACCTCTGTGCAAATGAACTCTCTGTACATGCCTGGTATGATCAAACTAACAAACCTTGTTGCAAGGGACATTGCCATCACAACCCGCATGACTTTCAAGTATATGAACTTGATCTCATTGTTTTCAACAGATCATCTTTGGACAGGTTCCTTTACCATACTCACCATAAACTTTGCCAACGGTTCTCACATTGATCCCTACGACCAATTCCCTCATGAGGTAGAGTCTGTAACCAAAGAGATTAGTCAGGTATTGCATCAGTCCAACGGATATGTTCCTGAATGGTGCAGGATGGAAGCCAGGAACGCTATTACCTTTGTACAAGATTTTCTCTGTCCCTCCACTACCACATGTGGATACCAATTCATATCCTTGAAAGAATCTGTGTGTAACAATGTAAGGCCTTTCTGCTACTTCCTCAACAGTGGATTGGGATGTGTGTACAAAATCTTTAACCATCTAACCATTGCCTTCTGTGGGAGTGTATTTCAACACAACACTGCTGTGCCTGTATACTATGAGGAAATGGAGAATGGATTGGAAGTGTTGTACATTGGGGACCATCCTTTTGTTGACCTTTTGGCATGGGGAGCTAGTCACAACAAAGGGAAGAAGAAGAAGAAGGGTAGTTTAGTTTCTAACGTAGAGTATGCCAGTGGATCTACTTACACAAGCGCTCCTGATGCATCTAATCATGTAGGAGATAATCAGAGAGATGATTATGTACATCCCCGTCTATGGCTAGGAGACAACTGGAGAGAGCGTATGAGAAATGCGTGGAGAATGATTAACACTAACATATAGTTTATTTAACTGCCTATACACAAACACATGCAGCTTCTCTCTTACTAACATATAATTTATTTAACTGCCTATACACAAACACATGCAGCTTCTCTCTTCAAACCATGAGTTTCATTCCTCTTCACCATCACTGTCGCTTACTGGATAATCCTGCTCATCATTATCCATTTCCCTCTGCTCGTCAGTGTAGGATTCTGAGTTCCTAATGATGTCACTGAAAAAGCTAGCCCAACGTCGTTTAGGCAAAAGTGCATTAAATGTCCTTTTCTCATTAAGACCATAGTCTGGATAGACAATGAGTGGGTTTGTGACTTGGTCGATTGTGATGATAGTAATGTGATCCAAACCTCCTAGTTCAAAGTTCTCAATGAAATTAGATTGGAGATTTTCATAGAATCGGAAGTTTGAGCAGGGCGTGGGGAGTGACATTGTGTGCACAATCAACTTTGGTACATTTTCCATTCGAACTATTGCCAGCACTTTCGCTGCTACTTCATTGGAGCCAATGCGACAAGTAATGAAATCATACCATGCCTTCCCTCCGTGGTCATCCGAACAGCGAATGATTGTGTTGTATGGCAAAAATGGAAATCTAATAGCCACTTCTGTAAAGCCATCCACTTCAACACTTGAGAGATTGTATTTGATACCCAGCTTGGCAAGGAATAGAACAGCCGGGAAACACAATCCTCTATTCCTTTCAGACTTCTCTCTATCATGTGAATTCCACTTAAGATTGTACTTGATCTTACATTCATGGTCATTTTCTAGTTCGTGGTTCCTAATCCTCTCCAAATCACCAGTCAACTCTATTTGCATAAAGTACCCTCCTCTTGGCTTACTGACCAACTTTGGTGGACCACTAGCTTGAGATAAACTGATTTCCACTGAGGACAATTCTTCCAATTCGATCTGTTTGCGGCGTAGGCTGTTCTTACTGTTCATTTCTCTAATCTCCTCTGAAAACTGATCAAGAAGATTCTCTTCAGCAACATCCAAAATAGCCTTTTCTTCAACTCTGTGGGACATTTGGTGCAAGAAGGTCTCTGCATGACGCTGAGTGGCTTTAGCATTATCCTTGACATATTCAATGTGCGCCCTCTCCCCCCAACCACTGTAAAAGTTGAGTCCAGTACCATAATATTTCATAAATTGCCAGAAGGTAAGGTATGAGTGAACTTTTGGGATCTTGAATCCTTGACCTTCAGCCCTTGGAAAACGGCTAATGATATCGTCCATGCAATTTTTAAGATTCAACCGAGCTGATTCTACCTCCACCTTTGGATTGGATGAGTGGAACCATCCAATGCTAGCCATCAGAACAATTAATGGATCAGCCATCTCGTTGCAATCGAATTCGTAAAGGGTATATTCAGTACTTTCGGATGCTTCATCCGTTTCATCACATTCAGCAACAACTGCTTCTTCATCCTCATCTCCCATTCCAACATCGTTTGAGGAGAAAATATCATGGCCTGCCTTTGACTTAGCAAGGCATATGATCGCCAATAGATTTCCAATGTTCTCAATGGCACCCTGTCTAGCACTGTCTGTTGAACCTTTGTTGATAGAACTTTCGTAGTAGTCATGGTCACAGTTCCTCTTCAAGTCATAGTAGATCTCAGCATGATATTTATCCAACAATTCCTTTGAGTACGGTGACAACGAAAGGCCAATAACAGCAATGACATACTTGCAAACCCCAACACCCAACACATGAAGAACTTCTGGTGGACACATGATGTTGATGCCATGAATAATATCACCAAGAGGAACCCCTCGCTCAAACACTGTCTCAATGTCATGCCTCGAAATTGATTGAAGGAGTGATTTGGCATTGGTTTTGTTCATAAGTGATGCTTTCCTCTTGCAACGACTAATTTCTCTCACAGTCACAAGCTGACATTGGACATCTGTATTCTGGAGATCATTACAAACACACATTGGGAATGGACGTTGGCATTGTCCAGAATTATCATTGAAGCCACCACACAAACGAACCATCCCCTTCCTGTCGCCAATGACAAAATGAACCCATGGAACTGCAAGGACATCTCTCCCTAGTACATTCAAATCAAAGCCACCTTTTTCCGACTGATTAATGTCAATCAGCTGTTGGAAAACTTCTGTTAAACAATCATGTTCATCTTGAAGTCCAGCACGTGTGTCCCTGTTGTATGACTTTGATTTCCCAAAATGAAGGTTAGGGAGGAACCCAATTGGGAATGTAGCATATGACTTCTTGCGAGTTTCAAGATTGAACATTGTTAAGCCTGTAAGAATCATTGTAGCTTTCATGCCATCCTTGTTGTCAGCATGAGTCTCATCAACAAACATGTAAAGGCCTATGCCAAACTTCTTTGGGTTATTCACTGTGTTGTCACCAATATACTTCCTTCTGGCCTCTTCCCACTTTGTCCCAGTATGGATTTCCCCATAGACATCACTCTCATTCCCAATCCCAGTCCAAATATCATATCCCTTGGCAATGTTGTTCTTGTTGAATAAACGTTTGTCATTGAGAAATTTCTTGATCACTGCCACAGTATCGAACACAGCAACTCCAATAGATGACCCATCCGACTGATGCACAGGAACCAATTTAGACTGAATGCCAGAGAGACCATGTACTTGTGATAGGTTGTTCAGTAGGGATCTCCTCGTGGAATGAAAGTAGCTTCTGTTGAAGTCAAGATTGCAGTTAATTGTCCAAAAGAAGATAACTTCCATAATTCTGTCAAACATAGAAATTGGGGCACCTCTGAAACTGTGAATCGTAGACAAAAGGTGGGTTTGGAAAGCTAGGGCATTGTTATATTTGATGGAATGAGTTTCACGAGGGTCAAGATCCCATTCTCCATTCATCATAGTGTTCTCTAAGTCATTTGCATCTTCTTGGGTGAAAAGGGAATCATGCTGCTGGTTAACTTCCAGAGAGTTGTTGATGTGAGGGATCGAGTGTGATGTATCATTGATGCTTGGAAAGAGCAGGTGGTTGTATTCGTGAAACTGTTGAGGTTGAAATGTATCCAAATGGCGTTGTAACATCAATTCCCCAGTCCTTATATCATGACCGCCCATGCCATTAGAGTCAGCGTACATTTCTTGGGGAAAATCTGGGTTAAAGTCAGGTGGCTGATTCATTTCGAGTTCTTCACTGGTGTTGGAGACATTTTTAACAGAGACGCGAGGTCGTTTAGTCTGAGTTTCATGACACATATTCTCCATGAACCCAGGGGGGTAGTTGGAAGGAGGCAGCCACTTTTCATGCAATTTACCAAACCTATAAGAGCACTGTGCCTCATGAGACATGCTCTTGCACATCTTGGTACATCCGTACTTTGCATAAATGCATTTAAATTTACTCAGGAGCGCTTCTTTACGTTCGATGTCACATTCTCTATCACCATCAAGTTGGATTTCAGGAGAAGGGGGAGGTTTCTTTTTGCTAACGGGTTTCGGCATGATGGAAAAATATTAATTCAAAACAGTATGTGTCGAGGATTGGTTACATTAAAAATGAGACTTCATTTCATTGAAAATCATTGACATGAGAGTGCGTCTCTGACTCATGATACCATGGAACACAAGGGAAATGTTGGATCATTGGGTTGAACAAAGAATGATAATGAGGCAAATAGGTAATCCAAATAGGAAAAAGCATAAAAAACCTATTTGATCATGAAAATATCAAGATGAAAGGAAACTACAAAAAATGGCGCGCGCCAAATTTAAAACAGCAATTGGGTAAGTGCACATATTACAAACACAACATGTCCAGAAATAAAAAGGTAAGTGCCAAATATCAAAAGAAACCCAACATACATATATAGGTAATTACATGAAATCAAATCATGTCAACCTATTGTTGTGAAAAGGAATGAATAAAATACCTGAGCCTGACACTAACAATCCAGGAAAGAAGGAGCATTTGAAATTTGGCGCACCGGAAAAAGATTTGATTTGAATTGAATCATGGCGGAGAAATGGAGCACTGTTTGGTTTGATACAAATCAAATGGAACCGTGAAGACTTCATAAAACAAAGAAGGAAAAGCAACCATGACAAACATTAATGATTTTCCACCAACTATGATGCCCGAACTACCCCAACAAGAGGCAGTTACTGAGGCTTTGGAAGCTAATGAACTACCCCAACAACAAGTCATGGCTGGGGGATTGGGAACTAATGGTGGTGTCTTGGAGAATGGGACAGCTGTGTCAAGCATCACTGCTGAGTCAAGTGTATCACAGTTGCTTACGAAAGTAGCAGATCTAGAAGAACAGCTATCTGTTGCTAAGGAGACGAGACTTTTGGGTAGAGGGAGGACTCGAACCTGGGGGAAGAAGCCTGTGTTGGAGGGTCAAGATAGAGTCAACTATGGAGTTTACATCCCAAGGTTGGTGGAATATTTCAAGGCCGACAAGCATTTGCCTGACAACTGGGAGAAGTACAGCAGCCGTGTTGGAAGTTTATGTGCCAGGTTGATGGATGGTATTACAGTGCCTTATGGTTACAATAGGGAGGATTACTACGAGATGAGAGTTGTCCCCATCGTATTGTTGAAGTGGAAAAATTTGAAATCTAACTACTTAACTGCAGTTCGCAAGTGGATGGAGGGAATTCTGAGGGGTGGTGGGGTGGAGTACATTGGAATTAAGGACACCTTGTTGGATGTGAAAAATAATTACCTCAGTAAAGTTCTTCAGAACGAGGAGGTGAACGTGACGGAGGGAGTGCGTTCAATGTATATTCTTCTTTGCGAGGTTTGTGCCAAGTTTTACAAGAAGGTGAGTAAGGATTATGAGATGCATTACTTTCAAGTACAATAACTAAGTCATATCAAAACACTTTGCAGGATGACATTTCAACGTGGATGGACAAGAACAGAGGAAAACCAGTGTATCTTATGTTCCAGTCAAGCGAGTACGCCCATGCGTGTTACGTGCTCAAGAACATGGGGGCGGTGTGGGAGCAAGGATGGAAGTTTAACAAGGATAACATTAACACGAGCGAGAACGAGAAGGCGCTATTCAAGAAGTATCGTGATATGAGCGAGGAAGAAGCCACTGGGGGAGGGGTTGTTGATGAGTGGAAAAAGTATCGGGTAATGCCAAGGGCATTCTCCTCAGGGCACTCTCGAGAACTATGTAGGGAAAATATCAGTGAGGAGGGGAGCGCTTATTATTACAGGATGCTACTTCTTTTTCAGAGGTTCATGAATTTGAGGGCAGATGACACAAGGATGATGGAATTTGAAGCTGCGTGGGATGAGGTGGACACTGAGCTAGATTTGGTTTCTAAAATGACTAATAGGAAAAGCCGTAAACGCAAGAGGACGAACGAATCAGAGAGTAATGCCCCCAAGTCCAATGAAGTGTCGGATATTGTAATGCCTGGTGAGGATGGTTGGATGGAATATTTGGAGAGTAAATTGGAGAAAAAGGGGGGCGAGGAGGTTAAGGTATGGGAAGTGTGAACGATATTAAATTGGTTGCAATAGTATAAATAAATTAAGTGGGGAAACATTAATCTAGCATACAATCTAATTGATGATAGACAACAAATACGCTTCAAGAAAACAAACTTCCGCGGCTTATGATAATTAATCACAGAGCCATCGGATTAGTGGTTGGGGGGAACATTAATCACAGTATCGATCTTACACTAATGAAGGGCATTAAACTTTCAGTAGTTAAATGTATTGTAGACAATGTAAAATTTGACACAACGATTCAATAAATAAAGTTCATTGCAATGGTTATTGCGAATAGTTGACACTAAGTAACGTGTTAGGATTATTGTAATCAATGAACAGCGGAGCGGTTAATTATCGGAAAACAAACGAATTAATAATAAGACTATTAAACAGTGGTTACGGCGACTGCGGTGCATTATTCAACGGGGGGGAAGATGTCTATGTAATGTTACGCTAGAGCAATAGCGAATGGAGTTAATATGGATTTGATAATGCGATTGAGAGCCGATCGGAAAAGGAAAATAAATCAACTATGAAATCGGCGGCGTAGACAATGAATAGCGTCTCACAAAAGCACTAATTAATGCGACATGGTCAATTATAATAACCCACCGATGTGACATTCAATCTTTTTGTTTTCCTGCTTATGTCTTGGCTTATTTAATGAAACATAACAAAATTTTTAATGCGACAGATGGTACATTAAAAATCAAGACATTCTAGCTTATTCCGGTTTCAGACAAGCTGTTCATTGATTTTTGACTAGATAGTAAATGAAAGCAGCACCAATCAACGTCATTCTAGAAAACACACACCTCTGCTGCTGTTTATAGTAGACTGGGAAGTGGTCACTGCTAAGTTGATTTTGGATTTGCTTCTGAGCCACTGTCACAAAGTTTCAACTGTGTTAAGCCATAAAACTAGGGGCAAACTCAGGTGAGACAGTTCCACCTCTGTAGCCGTAATCAACAGGTGCACTAAAATCTATTTCCCTCTCTCCTTCAAAGTAAAGCTTCTTTAGACAAGGTATCATTCTGGGAGAAAAAGAAAATAAACATTTGAACTTTGGGATGCATCATGGTAGTGGTCATGGGAAGTGGTGTTAGGTGTTCTGGTATGTAGTATTTTGCGGTGAAGAAGATAGTGAGGTTGACAAGGAAATGCTCGCAAGAGAGAACGAAGGCAGCCACAGCAGCAATGGGTGGCATCACTGCGATGGACAATCGGCAGCCATAATTGTTGATATGGTGGCTCTGGTTGAGAATGGATCTTATTTTCGAGAGGGGGGACTTGTGCTTTGTTCGTGGTTCATAGTCAACATTCGTTTTGCTTGTGGAAATTGACCAAAAAATCAGACTGGGTCCCACAATTTCGTTCCATTGAAATAGAAAATGTGTCAATTTGGATTTTCCAAAACACATCATGCACGGGCCCCATACGGGTACTATTAATACCCGTGTGGGATGTTTAATACTCCATTAAGGGCACAACTCATCTTTGCCGACCCATAAATGGGCAAAATGCACAGTCACTACAAAACGGACCAACAAAAAGGAAACAACCATGGCGGTGACACCTTCCCTGCAATCCCTTCAGCGCCATTGCTTTTTTGTAAACTGAATCCCCTCCCTCCATTATGAACATCATTGTTGATATTCTGACGGTAAGCTTTAACTGGTTAATTGTTGATTTGTTCTCTAACTTGGTGCCGCCCACACCGACCACTCATTGACGCCACGGTTTCAATTAAATTGGTAACTGTGAAGATGTTCTTACTGTTGATGACATGAAAGCAAGATTTAACTTGGGAGGGAAAACCCCACTTCCTCTGTGTGCTTTTTGTGCTACTTTGGGCATTAATCC
>JALLAY010000495.1:0-14857 GCA_036939635.1 Cyclotella baltica | reverse complement strand
GGGTAAAAAATCTAGTGGTCACTTTTTTGCTAATTCGCGATGAATTGAAATATCAGTAAATCAACTAGACTGGAAAATCATTTGGCTCTGACAGCACCAATGATAAAGATAAGAAAAATGATGAATATGAAAGTGATGCTAAAGATGAGGTAGATATGGTTATTGCTGTCACCCATATAATTCCTGGTGCCCAGACTTGCCCACTGAGAGCAGCGGTTGGCACATTCCTGGACAAAGATCCCAATTTGTATGATGTAGAGGTAGATTACCTTCATAGCTTGAAGTTGAGGTAGATCTAGACAATACAACCAAATTGCAGTTGAAACATTATTAGATAGTTCCATGGGTCTAACTCTGCTCTTTTGAGCTCTCTCTTCCCTTCATGTTCCCCAATTGTTCACTATCATCTTTTTCTGGCAATTCAGATCTTCGAATACGGTCACTATTTTTAGAGTAGGCCGTGGTCAATTGGCAAGTCTCCTCATTCCCATGACTTCTTCATTTTGAGGCTTTTGTTAGTATGTTTCGGATTTTCAGTTGCCATGCCAACCATGGCTAGATACCCTATCAATGGTTGTGAAATAATAGCTTAGAACATTTTATCTTACATCTGGTTTCTAGTGGACATTTTAGATCTCATTCATTGCCCTACTAATATCTTATTGAGCACACTCCATAACTACCATTGACAGAACAACATTAATTCTGAATTAAGATACTTCTAATAAAAGAGTACCCCTTGTCTTGGACTTGGAGCACTCTTTTTTCACACAAAAAAGCTAAAATCATGTGTCCCATGTTCTATGAATTAGGTCACCCACAGCATCCAATCCCATCCACAATTATAATTCAACAACCATGTGAATATAATACTTTTAACTGTCAAAATCCCGAAGCATGAAAATTAGATTTTTGATTTACAAACAGGCAGGTGTTGCGACTAATTCAAGAAAAATCAATGAACCACCCTTCAAACACACATCTAGTATATCACTGATTATTTCACCCACTTTTTACTAATGTACTAAGATCTCTTTAAGGCTCACTCTGTGTTAAAATGCCAAGTGAATACCAAGGGTGTGTTGTCAATCCAGAGCGTACATACTTGTGCAGGCTATGTAAGTAGTATGCACCCACTTATTGCCACTATAGTCATCAGTATCACCAACTGGTGACACTAGTTGCTCATGTTTGGCCTGTGAAGTTTTACAGGTCAAAAACCGATTGTTGTGTCAGTGACACGTAAATAGTTTTTGTTAAGTGTGATACTTTGAGAAATTGTTATTTTGAAGTTATTAACATTTCATGAGCTCCAAGACGATGAGTATTCATCCAAAATACCCCGGCAGTAGTCCTCTTTCTGCTCCTCATCAGTTAAAGATTGGTATTCCCAATAGGGTATGTGAATGATATTCCACCCGAGTGCAGTAAGTAGTCTATGTTTCAATAATGTTGGTCCGTTGACACGGTTCTCTCCTCTATCTGCAAACTGACCATGGACAGAATTGGGGTTGAGTCCTTCTCCTTTGTCAATCAAGCGAACAAAGTGGGCAGGACCATCAACTTCCACTCCTATGCGCTTTTCTACATTGGCAATATCTATAGAAAGAAATTCATCTGGAATATCTGAGAAAACTCCGGACTCTTCATCATTTGAACAGTCATTTTGGTTGGTGGGGGCATCAATTATATATTCCAGCATGTTTTCAAAGCCAATGCGAGTCAAGGTTTCGCTGACTTCCTTCTGGAGTTTACTTATCGTCAGTTGCAGCATTGAAGAAGATGTCTGGTCATCATCCGTGTTACTGTTTGATGCAGATGAGTCACTCAAAAGCCACCCAGTGGGAAACCCTTTTGGCAGAGATAGTCTCAGTTCAGGGGCCTCAACATCCACAGCATACTGCACATAATACATTGTCATGAGAGATGATTTTTGTAAGCCATCGTCACCATGGATTTGCTTCATGAGCTGGGGGTTGTTTTCTGTTCCTAAAATGCCCTGGTATAGTATTTTCATCATTTCTTTGGGGTATCTTCCAAGCACGGCACAAGACCAAATAATATTGGTCAGTTCGTGCCGTTTAAATGCTCTTGCAATAGATGATTCATCAGGTGATCCATTTTTCCCACTACACATACGTTTTATGTGAGATGAAAGTAAATCAATCATTGCAGGATCAGGTTGGGCATTGAGTGTGGCAAACGACCACAATATATTCGAAACTTCCTGCCCACAAAGTCTGTTGTGAAGGCGTGCCATTACTTGTTGTTCAACAGAGGAAAAGAAACGAGAATGCAAGAGTCCCAACGTAGAATAGGCCCTGAACATCCAATTCATACAGAATATTTATATACCGACTGCTTAATTCAAAAAGAATGTAGACAACCCAATGGCTTACCAACATGTATTTGATAAATCTTGAATGGCGATGGCAGAACATGAGTTGCGGCCTGAATCCTGCTAAAACAAGGATAAAAGGACAACTTACCTTGCGAAGTAAACCGGTCAAGACCCATAGCCATGCTAGCTTCAGCTGCACTAAAATATAAACTCTTAATGAGGTCTTCACCTATGTCCAGGCAAGATGTTTCGTACATGGCTAATCTTCCCGTTGTGCCTATATTGACTTTTTCCAGGCCAAAACTGCCTACTACATCATTGGATATTTGGGCTTGTCTCGCATAACTCCATATTGTGTTGCCTGTTTTGAATCAGTAAAAAGCATTCGGCTATGAGGGTAGCAGTCAATCTAGCAAAGGTTAGTAAAGAGATAAAGACTAACCAATACCCTGAGGAGAAAAAGTAGAGAAGCCACGCCCCTTTGGCCCGACGATATTTTCCCTGCAAAAATGTAGTGTCAAAATACACCAATAGAACATTTAAACTCTGTAACAAGGCAACTCTCATACACTCACGCCACTTTTTTGAACAGAGATGGGTGCCGAATGCCAATCTACAAGCATTTAAGAAGAGACTGGTTGATAGGGAATCAAAGGACCATTGCAAATCCATTATACATAAGTACACTCACCTTCGAAAAAGCCCATAATACATCTTTCAGCTCCTGGTCCTTGAACTGGTCAGTTCTACGCATCAATTCACCAGCAACTGCAGCATAGCATTCAGTGATTACATCTTTCTTTATATCTGACATTGAGGGTCTCAAATTAGCTGGGACTAATGTAGTGTCAAATACGTGCTGGTACTCTGGTGCGAATCCAGCAGTAGCAAGTGCCCATACCTTCAAAATAGAGCAAATCATTATCAATATTAGTCATACAAAATGAGAGAGTATACAAATCTACTTACCGCATTTGACATTTCCTGAGGTTTAAATGAGCGTATGTGTTGGAAGTTAAGCCTAGATGCACCGGCTCTGAACGCTTTGGGGTCAGGGCATTCAACAGTAGCCAATGACCAGAGTGTCGTGCCTACATCTTGTGGCTTGAACTGGTGGACTCTCATACCCAATTGATCTGTCATAAAGCGGAGGTTAAGGCTATACTTTAAATAGATAACTCATATACAGTTTGACGCACTGCTTACCAGCAATGCCTTGGAATAGTTTATCTGCTCTCTCTGTTCGATGGCCCAGCCGAGCATAGGCCCAAGCCAAATTATTCAGTTCTTGTGCCTGAAGACAAATGAATATAAAAGGTTGAGTTAGCAAACATATTACACAAAGGCAAGAGATACATACTGAACTTCACTTTAAACTTGTCCAATCTCGGCAAAGCATTCTCTGCTACAATCTCAAGTGTGTCAAATACCAGTGATTTATCTTCTGCGGGAGCATCAGATTTGACGTATGTATAATCATTGTGTAGGTTAAGTCTAATAGCTTCATCATAGCCAAATCCAAGTGTTGCAAATGCCCAGACGCTGTTGGACAACTCCTGCGGTTTGAAGTTTTCTACTTGCTGTTGAATGTTCCTGGCAACCCATCTTAGAATTCGTACAATTGCATCATCTTCTGTTGCTTCCATTTCTTTATTAGAATCTTGTTTGTTAGTCTCGCCATTGGTACGTTTTGAATAAAGTGTTGCAAGAGCCCAAGCTTTAATAAGTAATATAAAGGACATAAAAGGTATTATTGTAGAGTATAACATAAGGGGTACGCAATATATGAACCATTGAACATACTGTCCATCCACTCACCACTATTTGCCAATTCCTGTGGCTTGAAATATCCGCCAAAAAACTCTCCATTCCCCTCATCCATCGCATCAGCCATCAACTTGGATAACTTAATATGAGCATCCACCCTAATACCCGCCGTAGCAAATGCCCACAGCGTATTGGCAAACTCTTGTGGTTTGGGCTTTTTCCCATCATCATCATCCTTTACCGACATTGTTTGTCGTAATAGCTCCTCTGCTACAGCTGCAAACAGCACATCATCCGAGCGTCGGGCTTTGGCAAATGCCCATAATGCTGATGCCATCTCTTGTGGATTGAATACCTTCCTCTTGCTGTTTTCTTCGCCATTTTTTCGAGAGGCATATTCTTGAATGATTTGTACTGCGAACAAGTCCATAAGTTTTCCTGCTAGTCTTGATAGTTCTGGGATCCATCCACCACCTCCAGTTGTAGCACCGGACTTTCTCCGACGTGCCTCTTCAAACAGCTGATTGCGGATTTTCAAGCATGATGATAATACGTCTAATGACATTTCATCAAGACTAACAAATTGCCGTTCTTCATCTAACGAATTGCCAGATTGTTGCTCATGATGGGTATCAGCAATCCTACCCACTGGTAATGCCTTGGAAGGTGGAGCCACTCGTATCTTTGCCAATGCCCAGCATATATTGGAACATTCTCTAGATGAAAATGAGCTTCGTTTGTTTGGAGTTAATAATTGAGCCATGGATGTTTCTGCCAATTCTCTCCTGCGTTCCGTTTCACTTGTACCTCCACTATGTGTTGATTTGTCATCGTTGCCATTAGATTCATCTGATCCAAGATTAACCCCAAGAATATCACTTAGCACATCATCTGCAAACTTCATTCCCTGATCTACATTCATTAACACATCAGTCTCCCATTTTTCAACCACTCGTTTCCCCTCCTGAACAGAAATGGAAGCATCCACTCGGGCACCCATTTCAGCCACCGAACACAACAATAATGCAAATCGTGGATCGGATAGAGTCATTTTCCATTCGTCTCCTCCTCCGCTACTGCCGTAGGAATTGGAAGCAAATCTCGCAAGACGGTGGAGACACGTGGCATAATTGACGGAATTTATTTTCTTGGCTCCTGCTAAATGAGTGGCGGCTGTGGCAACTTCATCTTCGTGTTGGGATTTTTTAGATGTTTGTTCCATAAATGTCGAGAGGAGTTCAGTGGCAGTAGAGCATTCGGTTAGTTTGCGATTGAAGATTTTGAGCTGTTGGCGTTTTTTGGAGGTGTATTTTGCTTTTGTCTTTTTGAATTGAGCTGGAAATGTTTGCTGTTTTGGAGTTGATTCAGTTTCAGGGTTGGATACTGATAAGGCTGTGTTTGCTTTGAAGGTGGAACCTTTTAGAGGAGGAGGATTTTTGTTGACACTAGTGAATGCATGTGCTATTTGGGTGTTCTGGATGCAGGTCATCAGCAGCAGTAGCAAGAAGTGTGATGGCAAATGTGACATCGTTTGGCTTGGTCTTTGTCTTTGGCTCCTTTTCTTTTTTATTTCTTGCAAAGTCAAGTATTTAGAATGTTAAGATGTTCTCATCTCATTCATCCATCTGCAGTTATAGCCTAAAATTGCAATGTAATCCAATGTTACAATGTATGTCAGTTGTAAAGTTGGAATGAACAGAGGTAAGTCAGTAAAAAGGAACAGATTTTAAACGTGAAAACTTCTAACCGAAAGTTCCAGGAATGATTAATTGCTAATGGAAAACAGGAAGCAATAATCTATAAAAAGTGGCAATAAATTATCTGTTGAGAATTATGTCAAAGTTTAAGTACAGTGAACAATCCATGGCAATGGCAGCAATAAAAATCAAGCCTCGATTGACTTTATCGATGAAAAGAATTAAATGCATATCAATATGTTGTAATAAAATTCAAATGCATGAATATAACATAAATATTGTAATTAAATGCAAATAAATGCAGAATTACGAAAAGAAAGAGATCAGAAATCAATTGGCGGCTCAATTGCAATTGCATCAATTCAACAGACTACGGATTGAGCAACCCATGGCAGCTGCAAATCAATGCTATAATTCTGATAAATATACAGATTTGCATGTGTGCAAACAGAACAACACAGCGAACTAAAGAAGATGAACAAAGTCGGGCTTACATGCGTCATATACACTAGAACACTTGAAATAAGCTCTACCAGTTTTATCATTTCACCTATTAAGCGGCGATGGAGCGAAAGCAAAAAGAGCCTCTCGGTCATTTATGCTAGAGAGCCTTTGATCATGCAACGCTGTTGCTTTGCCGCTGGTTGGGTGGTGACTGGTGGTCCATCAGCATGGTGAATGGTTGTGAAATAACGGTTCGTTGATGGGAGGCGCTGGCAGGCTTGTCGAAAAGTTACTAAAACTCAATGTTGGGTGCACGCTTTACCTGTGGAAGGAGTGAATCGATTCACATGGCACAATTTGTACGCCCTATACCGACAATCCTTCGTCGGTCGGTGATGGATGACGTTTTCGGTGGAAAAATGTTCTTCAACTTCAATTTACAAACATATGTTAATATGGTTGAAGAAGAATATAAACACTTCTCTCAGAACAAAAGAACAGATCAACATGATAAAATAATTAGGTACTTGTTACAATAGATATATCGATCAGGATCACTTCTGAGAAATAAAGATTACTTGAAGCATTTGAGCTCCTACTGCAGCAGGTCCAGCTGTATATGCCAAGCTGTCTATTATGAGTTTCAAGTCTACATATTATCTAATTTTGTATTAGTTCAATTCAAAGTTGTGTCGCAACTGATGTTGCTTTCAATTCCAAGATTCAGTATGCTTTATCTTCTTCTGATAAGTTTCCAATGAATCCAAAATGAAGTCAAACTGCTACATGGTCTCTTCCTGCAAACCAGACCTGTCAATTTCCATCTAAATGTTAGAAACATGTATGTACATCATATTTGTGGATACCAGTAAAGATTACAGCACAGAAGTTCACCAAAATATGGAATAAGGAAATGTCTGGAAGTTTACAGAGTTAAAGCAATTCAAAGAATCCAAGATGCATTCAAGCCAAGACAAGAAAATGAAGTTGAAAAGCATATGGAGCAGGATGGAGCGCACAAATAAGCCAATTAATTCAATATGTACCGATACATCAACTCCAAGGGTGCATTTTGCATGACCAGACTTTGTAGTCGTAGGCAAGTCTATCTGCAAGGAAGATGAACCTCCGTTGGTTGTTGAGTCCTCCACAACCCAGTAGTTTCGTTGCATCCCAAGCCAAAACCAATCCTCAAAACATCCAAGTGTGTTGTTGAATTTGAATCCAAGTTCATTGCAGCTTGAGTCAAGGCACGCCAAAATCCATCCAAAGAACTACCACAAGGAACTATTGCAGAAAGAGTAGCCCAATTTTGGAGGGAGGCATCTGTCGAACAAACAAAGGGTTGGAGTACCGACAGTTGTTACGTTATCCCAAGCACAAGGTATAACCTGGATAAGATCAGCAGCAGATGAATTTGGGAGATTAGCACAAGAATTGGTGGCAGAATTGATAGCACAATAACCATTGAATTCATACACAAGCATGAAATACCACGAGATAAGCTCAAATGTGTTTTTACATCAAATTTGTTCGCACCATCCACACCAAGAAAAAGGACTTGTACCAAACCCGTGCAACCATTGTCGGTAACCTCATTAACTACCCAGAAGATGTTGGTGCCCCTGCTGCAAAATTGATGCCTATCAAAATTTTCTGAAATGGCGACATCTTCGCGGAAGGTGCAAAGTTTGCAAATACTGACATTGTCAACTTCTATCTCATTACACCATTGAAACACCCAGAGTATTTCATGATGAAATTGTCAGATATACCTGAGGAAGTGATAAATAAATACAATTTGAGTGACAAAGCAAAACCTGACAGTTTTGTGTACATAAAGATCACAAACCCGCTCTCTTGAAAATGATCTGCTTAAGGATAGATTGAAGAATGCAAGGGGTAAATTCCAAAGCAAAATATTGTTCCGGAGCTCTGGAAGCATGTATCAAGGCCCACGCAATTCACCCTAATGGTTGATGATTTTGGGTAAAATACCTCTCAGACGAAGTTCTGGACCGCCTCATCAAGACTGCCAAAGAGCACTATGAAGTCACGTTAGACCTGGAAGGGAATGATTTTGTTAAAATTGAGTTTAACTGGGACAATGACAATGGAAAGGTGATCAGTGCAACCATATCTGCAAAAAGCACTCCACAAATGTGATTTCCTCCAAAAGACAAGACTCACCCTACCCGTGCATTGAGCCAAAATACGGAGCCAAAGAGCAGATTGCTGAGTATAATAATTGACTGCCGGTTGGCCCTGCAGAGCAAAAGTACATTTATAGGGTTAATGGAAATTTTTTGAGGTACGGTAGAGCTGTTAATGGCACGCTTTTAACACCCCTCAGCGCACTAGTATCACAACAGGCAAAACCAACAACAGAAACTATGAAACATGCAAAGCAATTCTTGGATTATGGTATAACCCAAGAGCCTGCAGTATTGGTTTACCATAAAAATGACTTGTTCTCCGCAATCTACAACAGTACGAGTTATTTAAACGAAGAACATGCTCGTAGCAGGGCAGGAGGCACCATTATTTGTCAGAAGATGTGCCATTCCCACCCCAATAACGACGCCATCTACAATGTCGCTGAAATAATTAAAAGCAATTATGTCGTCAACTGTGGTACATGCAAGGACACCAGAGTAGAGAATACAGCACAGAAGTTTACCAAAATTTCGAATAAAGAAATGTCTGGAAGTTTACAGAGTTTACAGCTATGGAGTACCAACGAGTTTCTGTAGCAAAATAGCTCATGATTTGATTACCACACATTTATGCAATCATCCTATTTTGCCTCTGTCTAACAATAAATCTTCTCTATCTCTTTCCTCGTTCCTTCCTTGCGCATTATCACTATGCTTTCATTTATTGCATCATGTATACATCATTGAGATAAAATTAATAGTGAGCAGAAAAATTAGGAAAATAAAGTTGAACGGATATTTTGAGAGCCATATAAATCATTGGCCTAATTTATGAGCAAGGATACAGCTGAAAGTTGAGAGGCAAATCACCAACACACTTGGGATGTAAAGTATACCAACCTGCTGTTTTAGTACCTAGATAGTTATTCATTATTTTCTACCTGTTGATTCAAAACAAAAAGTGTTCTTCAATTTCAACCCTTTGCTTTATCTCAGGCATGAGTTGGTGACAATGTACAGGTCTATTGCACTTGCCCACCTATCTAAGCTTTATTTGGACATAGGAACAACCCTAAAGATGATATTCTAGATTGCAGTTCACAAAAAAACTTAGCTCAGAAGCACTTGACAATAGCTTGCTCCTTTTAATTTGTATCTCGCCATGATCTTAAGTTCAGGATATTATTTCATGAAACATTGCTATTCAAAGTAAGTTATCGAGCTTTGTGTGATATCTTGCCTTATTCTTGCATTCAAGATATTTATTACTCTAAACTTGAAATAGACATAAAAGAATTTCATGAAAGCTGTGTGCAATTAATCAACTACTTACATAGAGGAGAGTGTGTAATTCAACTTATCAAGAACTTCTTTTAAAATGCTAAACTATCTACTGAAACCTGTGCGTTGTCTACCTTCTTATAGCATTCTGTTTCATTGTCTTGAAAATGTGAGGATGTGGATCTCAGGCAGGGTTCTGCTGTTATGGGCTGAGCAGTTGTGAATCCTGTACAGCATCTTTTTTGCAATCATGCACACAATTGGGGACTTTGCGCAGTTTTTTCTAGGGGATATTGCATTCACAAAGTGCATAGGTGAATTTCTGGATTCTGTGGTAAAGAAACAACAAATGAACTTTGTTTATTTGACGCGATGAAATTGCAATTTGACAACATGCAATACCTTATGCTTGAGGGACAGCAAAAGTCAAAACCGTTATCAACCGTCCAAAGCCTTATCTACAGATGGCATTCACTCAATAGAATAAATGAGAATGCTTGAGCAATTAGATGAACTGACAGAATACCAAATACTGATGAGGTCATGACGTACCATACATTTGATTGCTTATCATCATCCCATCGAAACCAAGAGGTTTGAGGGAACGAGAATACCACCTGAGAGTGTTGATGCCTGCACGCATAAGAAGCAATGACGAAACAGAACCACGTACTTACTTTTATGAATCTTTTTCATGAAGAGCAATCCCAGTCTCTCATAATATTCACAATTAGTATCATATAAATTGTTGCAAGTCATCATCAGTGCTACACGAATCAAACACCAAACAAGCCATGGAGCCTCGCTATAATGTCAACAAAAAAGTCCGTTTCTCTGAAATGTCGACTCTTGTAGTTATTCGTCCAAAGTCCGCTGGCGAATTGAAAAGGTCGTGGTATAGCAAGAACGAAATCAAGCAGTTTGAGCAGAATGCTACAAGATCCGCCAAGATTTTACTGGAATCAAGCGCAGCTGTTGTAGAGGCTTACATCAAGAACACGCTTGTACACTCTCCAAAAAGTCAGGCTTTCGATGGGGTGGAAGAACACGTGCGTGGAATTGAGCATAAACTGTCCGCTCAGATCTCTAGAGCGCTTTTGACTGCTCGGAATAAAACAGTAATTGATGTACTCCAGGAGCAAGCTCGTCAGAAGTTAATTGGTGAAAATGATTTTGATGAGATTGCTGCAGTTTCTAAAAGGGTGTCATTGTTCCCCGTGTTGTGGCGTCGTAGAATCGCAGCCATCAATTCAACGGATTGAAGTCGAAAGTCCGAACTAGGCAAACATTGAAAAATATATGTTGAATTGAGCTTGTGCGTATGGTTTAATGCAGTCGTCATTTGCCTTTACAGGTGCCGGGTCTACTTACTACTTAAAACGAACCCTTTAAGTTATAGATTACTTGTTATGTAGTTAACAGTCCTTATGTTAAAAGTCGTCCTCGGAGCCTGATTCAAAAAGGGTAAGCAATTTCTACCCGTGCAGGTCTAAGGTACTTGAATCTAATATCCAAGCTTGTATTGGACAAAGAAATAACCCTGAAGATGTTATTCTGGATAGCTGTGCACTCAGCTCAGAAGTGCTAAACATTGGCTTGCTCAGGGTACGTATCTCATCTATAATTTCACGCGCGGGGTAATACTCTGAACTTGAAATAGGAATGCGAGTATTTCATTGTTACCATTACAAAACAAATACTCAAGCAGTGAGGTTACCAATTAATTAATTAAAAGGAGATGATAACAGTTTATAACTAACTACCTAATCTTCATCTTGCAACGATATGTTTTGCCTTTTCCATCGTGTATTACACTTACTTAAGCCTGGTGCATTGTCTACCTTTTGATAATCATTTTTTTACTTATTCCACCTCAGTTCCTATCCCTATGGATTGGTAGGACCACCAAGTAATTGCCACATTGCCGTACAAGCATCGACCTCTGTAGCAATGCGACGCCGGCGCCTCACAGTAGTGGGTGCTGGAATGCGATGAGGACCTTGAATTGTTTTGGCTTCAAGATTAGGCATACTAAATCGCCTCATAGCTCTCCGGGGCATCACAATGCGAGTCCTTGATGGAGTGACTCCATGGAAAGAATGATTCTCATTTCGATTATATTGGTTGGTATTAGTACCACCTCCAGCAGCATTATCCCCTTCACTGGGTGCACCTTGTTGAATACCATCCAAATCACAAAATGCGGTTCCCTGGCGAGCCATTCTGATCGAATGGTAACTAAATGGATCCGAATTGTGAAGCATTGCAATTTCTTGCGAGCTCAGCTGGCTGTAGTCAATAACTTGGTCTTCTTCGGCTTCGTTTGAAACATTTACCAAGATAGGAGTGTTCTCATCGGCATTGGTGTCATTGCTGGCCGTTGACTGTGATCGCTGCTGCTCGAGGTAGCTTCTGATTGAATTGAAGCGGTTGTTCATCGTTGTTTTGATTTCTCCGAATAAAGCGTCGTAGCGTAGGTGATTGGCAGGCCAAGTGAATGGGCCTCGAATTTACTTATCGTTTTTATAAGGAGGGAATGATGAAGAATAATAAGCTTTCACTCAACAGCACGAATGGCAAGTGCAAGGCTTCTGATCGAGGGCTGATTCCTATGGGGCTGCTGAGATCCTAGAATCAATCCTTGTCACTTATTACTTTGTGAATGCCGCCAAAGCTGCGCTGCTGGATGACCTGTGCTTGATTCCTTGTTAGGACTGATATGAAGTCAGCATTGAATCGAACACGACAAAATCGGCAGGCTCTTCGAAGTTCGATTTAAGGCTTAAACCATGCCACAACTGTCGCTTTCACTTGTGAGGTCTGCAAATGTATCTTGTTACATACTGCGACCCTGCTGTGCTTGATTCATGTAAGATTCAAGATGCATGGGAATGAGAATGAGCTTACACGAGGTTAAGGCATTCACGCTTCTGAATCTGAACTCTGTTGTCTCTATATGTAATTGAACGTTTCAGATGCACGAATGACTAAGGAAACTTAATGGGAAACGCCATTCACAACTCGCCACGTCAAGAATCGTCTGCAAATGAGAACTCAAATTTTACAGATGAATGGATGAATCACTCATTGAAATATGTGAATGCAAGTACCTACATAGCATCGTAGTGGATGCAAGTGCAGCCCAACCGCAATGTGCAAGTGCGGCGGCGATGCAGATGATGAGTCTATGCGGGATGCGGGGTTCTTCACTCGTCACGGTTCATGGGTTCTTGTCATTTTAGTTTCAGTAGTTTGCATGGGGTCAATCGTATGAAGGATAGCAATGGTGTTTGGTCTGCGACTGCAAGCTCTAGGAGAGGAATGCGAGAACAGAAGAGAGTTCTGAAAATTCATTCACTGAAGAGTTTTACTGTGAAAGAAGTAATAGAAATGCCCTCTGGAGACGAATCCCTTTCCTTGTGCCTCCTATAATTTCCATTTCCGAGCTGTCGAACGATCCAACAAGATGAATAATGCCCCAAAATATAATACCACTACTACACGCATCCAAGGCAAATCCTGCAAGCCCTACTCCAAGCATGAATCTGTTAAATACAAACTGTGGAAGAGGCACAATGAGCCTATTCCGTTATCAACCCGAAGAGTCCGTTTCGCTGAAACCTCAACTATCGTTCTAACTCGTCCTAAATCAAGTCATGAATTAAGAGCTCAGTGGTACACCAAGTACGAAATGAAACGGTTCAAAGATAATGTTAATAATTCAGTTAAGAGTGTATTAACTAACGACCTCTCTGTGGCCAACCAATACATCAAGAACACAATAGTTGGGTCTAATTACAATGTTCAGCAATTTAAGGGTGTAGAAAATGTGCGTGGGATAGAACACGCTCTTTCGCCTCAAGTATGCCGAGCTCTCGTGGCCGCAAGGTCAAAAACAATCAAGGATGTGCTGGACGAGCAAGCTTGTCAGAAAGCCAAGGGTGAAAGGGATGCAGATACTATAGCTGCAATTTCCATGCAAACTTCACTGTTTCCCACCTTGTGGCGACACAGAATAGCTGAGATCAATACGACCGATGAACCTGAGATGTAATATCCAATATCCACCTATTGGAATTTAGAATGTACTTAATTTCTCCAAGTTCCAGATGAGTCAACATAATGTTTATATCGGAGGAAACTGAGAGTGTAATTTAATGTAGATGAAATGTAGAAATAGGAAGATGGCCAGTATGGTGGCTTCTTGCCACTTACCTGTGTTTATGTGCTGTGTAGAACTTGTTAATAGGTATAAATTATCATATCATAAGTGCATAAGTTATGATAAACTGATAATTTGTAGATGACTAGCTCTTATTCTTGGTAGATCTCAGTGTTTATCACAGCATAGGACTGCAATGATGCCAAAGCAACTGAAATGAATCTTAGAGACAAAGATAGATATGCAGTCTGTGATAACAAAATGATTAAAAAGCAAAAAAGTGAAAATATTGGTTTCCAACACTTGGATTATTACCCTCGTTCTTTGGCTGTCCAGATTTAAATTCAAATTAAAAATTAGTAAATCGTATTAACGCTTCTACTACAAATAACTACAAGGATATCTCTCAGATAAACGACGTCGGCAGAGATTGGTTTGTACTCAGTTCCTATGTCAAACCAGTTTATTCAAATGGTGAGAGAAGTGAAAATAATGGTTTCTATCACTTGGATTATACATTACCCTTTTTCTGTGGTTATTCAGATTCAAATAGAAGTAAGGTAAGAATGTCTTAGTAGTAACAACATTGATTACAACCTTAATCATCTTACTTATGAAAACAAGGGGCTTTGCTTTCTGCGGAACCCTGAATTTAATGACGATTGTGGAAATGGCGATGCCCTAGTGTGTCGCGTCCTGAAGACACATAAAATACGTACAACAACATTTTCACAACTACATGTAGCACAAAGAAAACATAGTGCTCACTACATAATAAGATATTACGGCTATGGCCATCAAGCCACATTCAACATGTAAAATGATGGCCGACAAGTAATTTCAGGTTATCAGAATTAGATAATCGACATTGACAATGTTTGTGTTGATTGTGCTTTTATTAATTAATTAAGTGAGCTATTGTGTTACTAAAATTGATGCAATTCATTGACTAATTTCCAATTGTACGTTTGTTATGTTTGAATTACTACATTTAAGCAAGCAAACAGTA
>JALLAY010000494.1:0-14873 GCA_036939635.1 Cyclotella baltica | reverse complement strand
GATCAGGGAGGGTGTGAGGAGTGTCATCGTAATTGTCGGACAATGTGGAGATAGCGTCGTGGCCTGGTTGGCGTAGCGGTTCGAGTCCGCTTCACAGCAATCTTTATCATCTTAGAATACTTTTGAAGATCTTGTGATTTCAAACCTATGAGATAATTTCTGTCTCCTATTATCCAGATAAGATAGTTTAGATCTAATTCTTCCCCAAGTATTTCAATCGTTCTCAAACCCAGTTTGAAAAGAAGTGTGTCTATTTTGTAGAATCATGGTTCATTCTTGCCATGGTTCATTCTTGTCCCAATTCAAAAGGTTGTTTGGGTGATGATGTTTTGTGCAAAAACAAAAAGCGGAGGAGGTGGCAGCTTAGTTTGTGGCTGATAATTTTTATTTGTTTCGGGTAAGTCTTCTAACGATGACAAATTAGCAAAAAATATAGCTACAGATCTTAGTGCCTGAAGAGTGACATAGTTGATCTGTTGACAAAGTGTCTCAAAAGAAGATTGCTGTTTTTTCTTGGTGTGAGTGATGAGGTAATTGATCTGTTTCGTGCCCTTATTGTTAAAGGTCTTGAGTGAAGAATAAGGCTGCATTGGCTTGGTGATGAGAGCAACAGATGGACCTGTTGTCGTGATAATAACTTCAATATTTCTTAAGACAGTGTTTTGGAAGGCCCACTAGATAAGCATTTTAGAATTCTTCTTCAGTTATTTAAACATGGACTATGGATGATGTTGACAGATTCTGCTATGGTTGCTTGCTCAATGTTTATGACAATTTGTGCTCCCATTGGTCCAGGGATCATTCCTTTTCTGATTTTCATCTCTTGGTTAAATTTAAATTCTGGATAATGCAACAATTAACCACGATATGTAAGGTGATTTGCCAGCGGGGTCAAATTTATTGTATTTGAGTCGCACACAATGATTGGTCTCCATAAAAGTTGATTCTAGTACTTATTAATTTCAGTTCATTTACTCTTATCAGGTACAACCATGTGTTTCAACTGCAATGTTATAACTGTGTTGTGTTGTTGTCTATTTTATCGAGAGGCGGTGATGTGTACTGGAGCCGATGTGATAACATATGCAATTCCCCAATTCATTTGCTAGCCCAATGGACGGTTTGGTTTCGACAGGGCATTGGTAATTATTGGGGAACTATCTTATGCAAGGTGGACATTTGTAGCATTCTGTTCATAATTAAACCCTGCTTACTAAACTGACAACCACAAAGCTGACAGCATTAAATAAAGAGGAGTGTAANACCATTGCCATGC
The DNA here is from genome assembly GCA_036939635.1 of Cyclotella baltica. Lineage (NCBI taxonomy): Eukaryota > Bacillariophyta > Thalassiosirophyceae > Thalassiosirales > Thalassiosiraceae > Cyclotella > Cyclotella baltica. The sequence continues at coordinate 13,597 of JALLAY010000494.1, read as the reverse complement.
TTAGCAACCCTCCCGACGATCCCATTCTTCGAGAGTTTGCCGAACAGTACCTTCTATACTTCGAGAAGTCGGACGATACTGACAACTCTGAGTAGCTCATTGACTGATGATAGTGGCACGGAAGAAGAGTTACAGGACACGCTGGCTCATCAACTCTCACGTTCGAGATATAGAAGATTCAAGCTTATTTGCCAGTGGTGCGAGTGGGAGCCATATATGAATACCCGGTGAACTGATTTGAAGGTATAAAAATGGATGGAAGTGCAATTATGCAAGCAAATTGAATCGGGGGTACATGGGATGTTGCTTTCCTCGAATTCAATGGATAAAGTGAACACGAACGCTGGCATTATTTTTTGTATTCTTGCCATGACGATAGCAACATTTCTTGCTAATTGATTGGTGGACTGTTGAATGGCAGCTGCCAGATAGAGCCTGTGTTCTTGCCGTGACGATCGGCATAGATATTTAACTGTTGAATGACAGCTGGCAATTTGCCAGCTGTTGGTTGGTGTTGCCGGTCGCATTGGTACTCAGTGGTGTATCAATTGAATGCAGTGCCACCACATTTTTTGTATTGTGTGGCCAGGCCCACCAAGAGGTAGATGGTACGTGCTACAAGCACACTGCCACCACCAAACAATTGAAGATGCCAGCTAACAGGACACAGGCAATCCCCAAGGCAGTGACTAGAAATAGAACAGAACCCCCCAGTGGTCCACTACCATATCACAGTACCATACTTCAGATAGCAAATCAAATATCTGGCGAAGTATTGTGAGCCAATCCAAAGAATCAGTCTATCTAGTTAAAGAACTCACCTGTATCCAATCATAACTTTCTACATTTTCTAACAATGTGATCTCCTGCATACACGAAAGAGGAGCGCTATTTAGAATCAGACTTTGTGCGGAGTGCCAAATGCCAGTTGGAATTGGCTGGGCTTTTGATTTGAAGAGGGCTTTATTTTTATTTGGAGGTGATAGATGTTGAACTGTTGATTGATAGCTGTCAGAATGCACTAGTTTTGCCATGACGATCATCATTGGTGCTGGACTATTGAATAAATGGTGGAAATTACCAGATGCTGACAGAAGGCAGAACTTATCTCCTTGTTCGAATTGGTGTCGATGCTAGTGGTCTATGTCATCTATCACTCTATGAGGTGGATTCAGGCCTGTCCCAAAGACCATGAGCTACCGACAAAATTCATACTAAACAACTTATTAACCAACTTATTAGCCTGTTTTTGCATAGTTGTAGTATCAATTGAGTGTAGTGGTAACACATTATTTGCGGAGCACATTATTCAAGTCTGTTTGAAAGACTGTTGGACTGCCACCACCAAACAAGGTGTCTACATAATACGCACAATCCACTATTTAACCTGCTATGGCAATGACTACAAAGAGAAAACAACTCCCAACCATCAATGATGCAATAAAACAACTCTCCAGGTAACAAACTAACATCTGATAAAGTATTGTGAACTAATTCAAAGAAACATTTTTCAAAGACTCAGCTAGCCAAAGAACAACTCCCTATACTATATCTACCAGAGCTCATTTTTTACATTTTCAAACAATGTGAGCCCCTAAATGAAAGATGAGAGTTATATTTGAATGCAACTTTACGATAGAGAGTATGATTCATAGAATGACAAATACTACAGCTGGACCATTTTTGGCACAGTATGATGAACTGACACAGAAACCAACAGAAGTTATGATTTTAGCTTTATTGGCCTCAGTCAGGTAGCAAAGTTATCAACTCAAGCAGAATTAACTAGCTGAATGTGCTTCTTGTGTGGTGTGGTGTTGTGATGTGATAGCAGAAGAAGAACACTGAAACTAAAGTTCAATTCATTGCCAGTTTAAGTGCATTAAAATTATTTCAATCGTGTGCCAAGAGTTTTTGTCTTGCATACTGGAATCTTCCTTTCTTATCTTTCTTTACTTTTTAAATTTCTGATACCTTATCATAACCTCTGTTTGTTTTCATCTAAGCTTACATAACCACAAAAGATGATTCAGACATCATTCAACCTCGAGATGTTCAGAAATTTATAGACACAAGACAACCGACTTCTTTTGCACTTGATTTTAAGAGTAATATTCCAACCATTATTGCCAATTTTGACTCTGTTCTTCTCATGTGTCTCTATAGATGAGGATAGGTCACTACAACCTTTAGAATTTTTACTTTGGTAAATATAGATAAAAAATCTGCCGGCATCAAAATTTTAAATAAGTTACTTTATTCTACCAATGAATCAAAACATAGATAAATAATTTAATTCCTCATAAAAATTGTTTTGTTTGCACATCCAATAGGCTGTTTGCTGCTCGCCGGGTAGGGGAACGGAGACCAAACCCATTCCTATGATTGCTCTTGCTACAATAAAAAAGTTTTATGAAAGCAATATTATCATATTCATTCCAGAGGAGTTTATAGCTAATAAATATTTATCGATTTAAGTAGATTTTGTGATAATTAAGTGTGATATCCCTTCAATAAACTTATTTTTTAGTAATTTATTAATTGAGTGTATCCGTTGGTATCCGAGCTTAATTAATCATGACACTGGTTGGTGGTTATTATACGTTCACCCTTCAAATGATATCCACCCTCTAATCAGGTGTCTTGATAACTAAACTTTGACCGTTTTTTATTCCCATTTACTGCAACATTCAATTATTGTTATATCTTACAACAAGAAGTCAAGATATACCATTTATTTGCATGAGAGTTCAATCGGAAATTCATGAAATTACTTAACAACCATGACTGCAGGTTGAGAGATTTTGCCTGCTAACTTTACTAAGGCAAGTGTCTTATGATAACTTTCAAGTCATGTTCATTTAACTCAGATGCAGTGGACTTCACTTAAGGATATACCTCATTAGTAAAACTAGTAGCTACCCAAGACTCCTTCAAAATCATTTTTTCCAATAACAAAAACTATATTACCATTGATTTTTCAACAGGCATCTGAATCTACCTTGGAAACCATACAGTGAGGAAGGAAATACCACCGTCCAATGTAAGTTTAGACACCTTTTTTATTAGATTGCCAGGAAACCGAGCAGCATCGTCAGAACAATTGAATATGTGGCTTGTTTGTGAATCTGTATTTTTCTTCTAACCATAACATAATTTGGCTATTTTTTGTACTTAGAAAGGTACTACGCTACAACATGGCATCATGTTTGAGGGTATGTTTTAACTGTGCTTCAACCAAGGCAGGTATCTAATGAAGAAATAAGTTTGTCACGTGATAGTAGCAATACAGGCCAACTTAAGACTCCTGATAGTATGCTTATTGACTCCAACCCTATGCCAAAACTAATGTTCCTCGACTCAACGTTTTTCACTCTCCATTCAATAATTTGAATTTCATTCCAAAATTATCTGGAGGAATTCTAACTGGAATGACAACATAATCAATGTCACCATCTTTTGTCAATCCTTCACCACTGAACTGCCAGTCATCAAATTTCTCACTCATTTTTGCTAAAAACATTCTTCCCACCATCTCAGCAAGTGGGACACCAGGACATTGCTGTGCACCAAATCCACCGGGAAACCAACTACCGATTCCAAGTTTTAATGCTGTTCCACGAAAAGGACACGATGATAGTTCATCACCTCCTTGACCAGCACTGTCCTTGGAAGACGGAACCCAACGAATAGGTTGAAAATTCTCTGGATCTTTATAAAGCTCAGGGTCCAAGTTTCCAATCCTGGGATCTAGCATAATAGGTGTTCCTGATGGTATTCTATATCCAGCCAACGCGAAATCATCATTACTATATCTTGGTACTCCAGCACCTGGTGGAAGCAATCGCAGCGTCTCTCGGCAAATGCCTGTTGTGTAGGGCATATCATTCCAAAACTTTGGGCTAGAGGGGGACATTCCTGTCTTGACACGTTGTGCGTACTCATAACGAATATTCTCAAGCTGATCTTTCAGCCCGTACTTATGTGACAGAGCAAGTGAATCGACCATAAGTGATGCACATTCGACATATGCTCCCCAAATGAACAATACCATTCCAGTCGAAATACGTTCCTCATTGTCAAAGTTCGGTCTTCCGTATATTTGATCATGATACCATTTGCCCGGGGTATCAGGTGGAATGTCATCTCCATCTAATGCACGAAATCTTTGCAGCATTTCAACCCTCAAACTGTCCAGTGCCTCTCTGCCTTTCTTGTAGGTAGCCGAATTGCGGCTAAGCGACAAAAGTGCAGAATTATAGTCAACGAATTGTTGCTCTTGCTCTTTTGTCAATCCCTTCCCACTGAAAATCTTGCTGAATATCTGCAGACAGAGGGATTTCAATTCTGGTGCTAAATAAATCACTTCATTTGGATTCATCTTGATCCTCTCGGCCAAATCATTTACATACTCTTCAATCGCCTCATTACAAGCCTTCGAATACTGCTCAAGTGCATCCTGAGAAGACAAGACATCACCAAACAAAACACGTGCTTCTTTGAACATGGGCTCGCTAATATCCATATTTAAAGAACTCCATTTGGTATGCAGCTCAACGAAGCTATCCGGTAAAGCTGGATATGTGACTTTGGCCTTCATTTCGGCATCTCTGATGAATTCCTGAACGGTTTTCTGACCTCCGCAGAATACGATGGGCTTGAAGAATTGATACGTCATGAACACGGGGCCGAGTTTGGCTGACCGATCGGCTACGAATCGGTCTGGGTTTTGTAGGTAGGAGATCGAGTCGCGAATGTTGCGGTAGAGGTTCATTCCCAGGTTGGGTGGAAGGGGGAGAGTGCTCACATCGTTGGAGGATGTCGAGGAGGAAGCCAGAGAGGATGATGAAAGCGGTCTGACAAAAGATCGACTTGAACTTGATGGTGGCGTACTAAATCCGCCAACTAGGACACAGAGGCTAAGAAGTACCATAAACATTGACAGGGGAGTCATCTTCACGTTAGATATAATCTAAAACCTACTCCTCTCCCGTGCCTTTCCTCTGAAAAATGTTATGTTATGCTCCATCACAACATGCTGGCTGTGGTCGGGTCGGTGCTTGCTTCGTCATCGTCTTCGTCAGTCGTCGTCGTCAGAGGTCGTCGTCGTTTGTCGTTCGCTGTCGCCGATACCTTCTCTTGTCCTCCGTAAAAGTCTTGAGGGATGCATTATGTACTAATTCCTAAACGGAATTGGAAAACATAGGAGTGTAATGCGAAACAGAAAAGGTAGATGGGGCGCAAGTCACCTGTCACCTGTCCCCGCCCAGTGGCCTGCGAGAGTCGCCACCGCCACACGGCCGCACGGATCATGATTGATGAAGACTTCACCACTGTGCCCTCATTATCTTACAGCAAACCCAACGAAAATGACTTCCCACGCCCCTCTTCATGGCATAGTGCTCTATCCAACATTTTATCCGTCGTAGAATCGAGCAACGCCCCGAGCCCGATTGTTCTGTTCCAAAACAATAAATATCTTTGTATTTATGACAAATACCCCAAGGCGAAATTTCACTGCCTCTTACTACCAAGGGGAGGTTTGCTACGTGTCTCCACCCTGAATGAATTAACTCCTCATCATTTACAAGAATTGACAGAGTTTCATACTTTGGCTGGAAACATTGTCAATGAGTTACAAAAAAGCACTCGTGTCACATTCAAACTTGGCTATCACGCCATTCCTTCATTATCACCCCTACATCTTCATATGATATCAAACGACTTTGATTCACCCTGTATAAAAACTCAACAACACATTCAGTCATTCACAACATCATTTTTCATTACACCCGATGCTTTAGAGACTCATTTGGAAAGTGCATTTGTTTCATCCCCAAACAAATCTTTATACGTTGATATACGCAAGTGTCGAGCTGAGAGTATAATATTGCATGGAGATCTGAAATGCACAAAGTGTGATAGACTGGCTGTGAATGTACCCGATTGGAAACGACATAACCAAAAATGCAATGAGTTGAATCTGAAAAAGAGTAGAGCAAATGTATTGTTGGGTTGGAGCTGGAGAGACTATTCTGGCTCGACTATATGATAAGGTATCCACAGTGTGCAAGAAAGACTAAATAGCCTACAATGCAATTTTTCATTGAGCAAATTCAGATCCATTTTTTTTCATTGAGCAAATTCAGGTGATTACTCATCAGAGACACACGAAATATGACACACATTATTTGTATTGTTTCTTTAGAAGATATCAGCTGTGTCATGGTGGGTGTAACTATTTAACAGCGAGCCAGGTTCATTTACAATTGTTATGTGAGGCATCTGAAAATTCTAATAGAAATATAAGCACTCGTTGTTGAATGACTCGGTAACTAAATAGGATATGACAAATCAAATTATTGCATGGTAGCAGTAAAATGGTGTCGTCTGAAGTTGAGTTGCCATGTTGCTCGTGAAAACACAACAAAGATAAAAGCCATTTAAAGCAGAGCAACACTGTTGAATGAATTTAACAATTACGTAAGAGAAAATGCACAACTACCGTAGTAACATCATTTGTCGTGTGGAGCAAACAAAGAACATATGAAATTATGAAAATTCTAAATGTGGCACGAAGCCGAAGCAACCAACTTGGCAAACTCTCTATCCTCCAAAACATCCACCTCCACGTCCCCCTTCCTCCACGGCAACAAATGAGGCATCAGTACAACCGCAAGCAAATGCTTACAAATAATACTCTGGGAAGCTTTCACGCCATCACCACTGCCTCCGCTTTTTCTCCCCGCACCCTTTACATTCTGCAAGAATGATCGACATGTACAATGCATACCACGCCTATGCACTTGATTTACCGCGTCGGTTCGTTCTTTTCCCAATAGGCAGAGGTAGAATCCATTATCTGACTGACTCTCATTTGGACTGGAACGACGTTTGGTCGATCGCTGTTTACGAATGAGTATGATTTGCCGACAAGATCGTTTGGCACGAACAGTTCGGATAATTGGAGATTTGTCACCTTGCGCTTCCCTTTGAAACTGTTCCTGTTCTTCTAGGAGAGATAATGCATTTTCTAATATTGGGTTGTTTCCGAATAAATCGGCGGCTATTCGTAATGTCAGATCGTGATGGATTTCGTGAGGGTCGTTTAATGGGCTGTCGTCTGTCTCTGCCTCTAACGCATCGGCTGATGGTTTTATGGGTGGGAGAGAGGCGAGATAGTCGTCTAGGAGATGTAGCGGGTTGTTTGGCACTTCGTCCATGATTTCGCTTTCGGTTCCGTTTATCTACGTTCCGGGCAAGTGCATTGGTTTTGGACTGTGTGTGTGTTGGTTGTTGACGATTGATGATTTGATGATTGTTCGTCGGCTTCACGTCTTGTGGCGTCTTTGCTTCTTGCTTCGGTGATGTAATGATTGATGGTGACTGTTGGTATAGGACTTCCATAATTCACGCGTTAATAATTTAGGAGAAATGTCGTATTTCACATAGGTATTCATTTAAAATTTTCAGGAAGGGGCTGGAAGGAATTTTAACATCTACTTTTGTAATACTATTCCAACACTCTCTCTCGACAACTACCTACGTGTCGTTCGTCGTCGTTGCAGAAAACAACCACAACATCGGCCGACGGAGAAGACTGCTATCATTTTAACAACCAAGTGTATGATAACGATACAACAAAAGGTGCATGAATATAATCCGATCAAGAAAAATGAGCGTAAGACGTGCAGCCACTGCTGAACCGTCCGTAACTTCCAATTCATCCGGTACTCGATCGGTGGATGAACTTCCATTAATGTCCACCGCTTCAAAGCAGAATGAACCGAGCACAAAAAGTAACCGCAGAGAGTCTTTTGATACATCCCCATCAACGTGTTTCATTAAGCACCGGGATCTCGCTTTATTACGATCCAAACGCTTTCAGTCGGTGTTGTCAATGTCGTTTTCACTGGCTATTCATTTAGGAGGGTACGAGCTGTCACGTGCGGCAGTAATGGCTTTATTTACCTCCGACGAACTTGGCTTTGGAAAATCTCATTCAACAAATAAAAACAGTAGTAGTGAAGGAGGACTGAGCGCCCTTCCAATGGCTGTGGGATGTGTCAGTCCTTTTTCTATTGGGTTGCTTTGGTTTTATGCCAGGACTTTGGACTATGGGGGGCCGCGGTATGCGTTGAGATTGAACACCATGGTTTGTGCGGGTGCCCAGGTTGTTTGTGGTTCCATGTTGGGGAGTTTGAATCGGTTGGTTCAAATGAGAAAGGGTCAAGATACCATGATGTTTATTGAAGGACTTTCATTTGGTGTCAAAGATGCTCTTTCTTTGAGTCAGCCAATATTATTCCTACTATTTGTATTTCAGAATGCTTATGTTCAACTTCTTTACAATCAACACTGGGCATTTATCAGTTCAGTTCTAACTTCAGAAGAAGGATCAAAAGCGTTCGCACCGATAGCTGGACTTGGGAGTATTGGGTCAACATTGGCAGCTGGGATGGTTTCTACACTCGTTAAAAGATCAGGTTTAATAGGTCTACTTTACATGGCGGGAGCTTCATTTGTAATGAGTGCTTTATTTGCAGATATAGCCTTTGGATTGGCAAGGAAAAATGGATTTGAACCCAAAGGTGATGTTGAGAAAAAGAGCAACGAAGAGCAATTTTCAAATGAACCCAACAATAAATCTTCAGATGCAAAAAGTGACGCCACTAATGAAAAGCCACCAAATACCTCATCTTCCAGCCTCACAGCAAGATGTTGTAAAAAGAATAACATCTTTCAACAAGCCCACACTCTATTCCAACGAGTTCCTGTCCTGGGTGCACTCTTTTCTGAAGTCATCATCAGTCAATGCCTCTCCTCTCTAGTAAACTACATATACCTGTACAAACTCAAAGTCACCATCACAGATGACTCCCAACGAGCAGGCTGGAGTGGAAATTTCTATGCGTGGATCAATGGAATCAGTGGGGTGCTTCAATTCTTCATAATTCCCATATTATTGAAATATTGCGAAGCTCATCGAATATGGCCCCTCATGTCTTCGATAATGCTATGTTGCACTAGTTATCAATTTGCAAATGGATCGGATTCAGGTTTATTCGCTGCAAGTGCATCATTCTTTGCCATCAAAACAATGGAATATTCTTTACGTGGCGCAGCAAATGAAATGCTGTATGTTTCACTTGATTACGAATCAAGGTATTTAGGAAAGAAAGTTATTAGTTTGATAGCTGGTAAGTTTGGAAAGAGTTCCATGGCAGTTATATTATCAGTTGTGATGATGATGTATGGTGAGAAATCTGATATAATGTGGTATTTACTGGCAACAGCTGTGCTGTTCAGTTTTCTGTGGCTCTCTTTATCAATGAGATTACATGCCTTAATTGAAAAGAGTGTTATTGCAGTTGATAGTCATAAGATTAACAATTGATATCAAGATTGATTGAGTCAACAATCCTCCAAATTTCTCTTCTTTTGCCACCTTAAGGACATTTTTGGATTTCTGAAACCAGACCTCGGTAAGACAGCTTGGAGCCCCAGTTGTCACATTCTTTGCCTACAGGGGTTGTTGAAGATTTTCCGAATCGCAAGCTTGGTACAAAAAAGATCAACTAATAAAGGGTTTGTCGTGGCAGAGGAAACAGCAAACCAAAAACAAACACAATGATACTCTCTCTGTGTTAAGGATTTATTAATTTCCATCTTGGCGCACAAGCCGAAACTAAAGGATGACCCCATCCACGAGTAAGAAAAACACCAAATGTATAACAATTTTGATGCTTGGTCAGAATTTTAGCAATGAGGTGCATCAACCATCAACAATGCCACTTGTTGGGGAATGTAAAGAACATTAATCCATTCTTCATACTGCTATAATTAGATTACTATCGGTGTTCTAGTTTCATGGATGAGCCCAGAATAAGAAGGAGATAAACACGCCATTTGTTGGACATTGTACAGATTATTTCTTAGACTCCAACCGGGGTGAAGAAGAACATTTATGGTGATCTTGGAATACTTTAGATTTAAAAGATTTTCTAATTCCAAGCCTTTGAGTAAATATCTCTTTCCTGTTATGCAGATAAGATAGTTCATATCTATATCTTCCCAATTATTTCAACCTTCCTTAAACTTAAACCCAGTTTGAAAAGGGTTTCTGTTTTGTAAAATCTTGGTTCATTCTTGTTCCAAAAGCGGTCAACATGAATCCCCACAACAGTTTCCATGAATCTTTGGAGGCTTTCCAACAGTATCATCTGCAAGTGAGATCCACACTACCTCGTAGTATTGTGATGGTGTTGTGTGCAAAAGCAAGAATTGTATGCGGCGACAGTCAGTTGTAGTAGGTATTGCCATGTTGCACCATGTCAGCTGTTGGCACTGTTGGTATTAACATGGACATAAAAATTGATATGTCATGACTTAGTCCCAGATTATGTCAGATTTAGTCACAATGTCACAATTTGGCTCAGTGACATCTGAGTGTCAGCTGACATGTCAAGCTGTTAATTTTTATTTACTTCGTCAAAGTCTTCTAACCATGACAAATGACAAATTAGCAAAAAAATATAGCTACTGATCTTAGTGCCTGATGAGTGACATGGTTGATCCGTTGACAAAGCGTTTCACAAGAAGATTGTTGTTTTTGTTGTTATGACTGGTGAGGCGATTTATCCGTTTCATGCCTTTATTGTTAAAGGTCTTGAGTGATTGTAACAGTGAGCTCCATCAATGACTGAACAATCAGGCTGCATTGGCTCGTTGACGAGGACAACAGATGGCACCGTTGGCGTGATAATGACTTCAATATTCCTTGAAGCAGTGTTTCGGGAGATCTGCTAGATAAAAATTTTAGAATTTGATTCCTCAGTTATTAAAGCATGCTTGATGACAATTTGTGCATCATTCCTTTTCTGATTTTCATCCCTTGGTTAAATTTAAATTCTGCTGGTTAATGCAACAATCAACCATGATAGGCAACGTGATTTGCCAGTAGGGTGAAATGTCTTATGTCATTTGACTCGCACACAATGATTGGTTTCCTTGTGATTGATTTATAGGAACATAGATAATTTAAAGTTGGCACTTATTTATTTTATTAATTTCAGTTCAAACACTCTTATCGGGTACAACCGCATGTTTCAACTGCAAGGAATCTTTGAAATGTTATTGTTGCATTGCTGTCTTTCTATCAAGAGGTGATGTGCACTGGAGCTAATGTGGTAGAAAAATCATTTGCTAGCCCATTAGAGGGTCTGATTTGGATTATTGGGGAACTATCTTGTGCAGGGTGGACATTTGTAGTATTTTGTTCATGCTATTATTCATAATTAAACCATGCTTACTAAACTGACAACCACAAAGCTGACAGCATTAAATAAAGAGGAGTGTAAACCAACTTGACATACAATGTGTATGTTCCAAAGACTCTAGGAACAAGTAATATTGGTGGACACATTGCAAAGAGTAAAACCAACTTTACAATGAAACCAATCAACTGCAACCACATGTTTTGTTTCGAGTGATATGATGGCAGGAACATGAAAATAGCTAGCAATGGAGTCCATAGTATTGAAGAAGGAAGCCCTAATGAATAGTTTGCAAGTAACAGGGGAGCATGGACGTAGATTCCACATAAACATGCAACGAACCTTAAACTTTTGTGGTGTTCATCCTGCACATCAATTTCATCATCTTCTGGGGAATGTTTGAACCATTTCGTGGCCTCTTTTTGTTTGATTCGTCGTGCTGCCGCCACGACCAATGTGTTTGCAATCACATACAAGAATACATCACTCCAATCAATTGATGTGACATCTTTCAGTCCCATTGTTTTGTCATTGTAATCTGACCACACATAAATGCAAAGAGTCATCACACCAACTAATCCAGTGACAACTCCAACAAAGACAAACATAAACCTCGTAATATCTCTCAATGCTAGCATAGCAGCTCTACCAACCATGGGCAATGTAACCAAAATTGCTGGAAAGATGTATTCCCCATGAGAAACAAATTTGGTCATGGAAGGAAGGGTATACTGAGCAATGGAATGGTGTAATCGTTCGTGAAGATTACTTATTGATCGTAGGAGATGTTCTGTCACCCGAGCCGTGTCAGCAATGTGAGAATGAATTGATACGGAAGTATGCTTCAACCTTTTATTCGCAGACTTGGACATACGAAGTTCAATTGTTAAAGAATCAATCCCTCTTTCCAATGCAGGAGAGTGTGGTCCTGCTCGATCAAGCATGGATGCCCCCATAAAGCCCATTAGTCCTCCGATATCTTTGGCATATTGCATAAAGCCTTTTTTCAATTTGCCATCTCTCAGTCCCAATGACTTTTCGATCTGATCTCCATAAAGAGCATTCCAAATACGTTCCATTGTATTCACAACTGCAGATTCAATCCCTGGAAAGGGATGCACTCGAAACTCCGAGTCACCATAAAATATCATTGTCTTTGCCTGATAGCCACTCTTATCACGACTTTGGAAGGATAATACAGTTGCAAAGACTAAATCTAAATTTGGCAATATCCCACGTTTTCCATGAGGTAGAATTCTCACATCAGTAATCTGTTGAGACGCCGAACTTGAATCTTTTGGAATGTCAGAAAGAACAAGGACAGAGCGTATTAATGGATAAGTGTAATGGGGTGGCAATGGAGTGATTGGAAATGTCGTGTCGTGTGTTGGTCGTTGGCCCGAGTAAGATGATAAGAATGCTTCTACTAGATCATTCAAGTCTTTAGAGGAGCCCTCGACATATTCAGTTGTTGCATTGCCAACATTTGATCCTCTGCCTGTACGAGAAACTACAAATACAATCTTGGCTAACCAAGGGCAGTCATTCTTATTCCCCAGCCTCTTAATTAAATGCAATATCGATGCATTCAAATCACTATCACCATACCAATCTCCATTACTCTTGACATTAGCATCATTAATCACAAGTACAATAGCCTCAGTAGATTGAACCACTGGCCCAATAGAAGGTGATATTTTAACCACATCAAATTCAATATCGTACGTAGGTCTATGCCTAAGGCATTCTACCGAGGCTCCCGTTATCCCCCATGTTTTCAAGGCATCACACGCACCCAAATCAGTTGAATCAGACCCAGCTAACCATCTCTCACCGTCCTTAAATCGTCCAACCGGATAAACGTCAACCCTATGCCGATGAACATCTAATCCATTCTCGTCGATGTATATCCCACGGCATTTTAATTCTCCCGTTACGATTGAAACGAGGGGGTGAAGAGCCGTCCAGATAAGGCCGAGGATGTAGGGTGTTATGAGTAGCAGTGTGGGGCGTTTTAGGAGTCGTTCGATTAGGGGTGGTTTGGGGGGAGGGGGTGGGTTTTGAGTTGCTGATGACATGGTGATATCGATTTTGACCTTGTGGATGGCGTCGTCCGCCCGGCGTGCGCCTGCCGTGCCTGAAATTAAGCCCTTACTATCTCTAGGCAACACACACATGCTAGCGCAGTGTTTAGTTTTTTTGGAGCGGAGGAGTTATCATCACTGCTCACTCACGAGAACACAATAAAGACTAGGTATGAGACGCAATTTTTTAACCTGTTTTTTTACCCTTTTATGGGTACAGTCTCAATCCCGCATGTG
>JALLAY010000493.1:0-14861 GCA_036939635.1 Cyclotella baltica | reverse complement strand
TTAAGACATCTATTGGAGATGGATATGTGATGTTTCTCAAGCAACAGAGGCACCTGATCTTTCAGTTCCGATGGGATTAACAAGTCAATCTGTCCATTCAACCTCCAAAAAACAACAAATGTCAATCATCCAACAGATCCCAAGCCTCAAGAGGTGAAAAGCGGCAACAGTCGCTTCCAACCCCCTGAAAAACTAATTAAAGTGGATCGAGACCACAGGCCACCATCCATCAAGATTGAACTTTCAAACAGCATTGAGACCCGCGTTGCAGAGCTGCCACAATGACAACTATCTTCTCGAGACGACAAATTATAATTATAATTCCTTCATTTGTGATAGTGATTTGACACTCCAACGATTGGGGTAAGCAACTGAGTTGAAGACTTACAGTATCAGTTATGTTCTTAAATCGCTGACGTGAATTATGGCAACAACTTATCTTCAATCTGTTTCTTTCTAAACATCCAAAGGTGGAGTTTTTTGGTGAGGTTCTCATACTAGTTCACATAGCGGAAAAACTCTTCTGTCCGTTTGGCGACCCGATCAGCTCTGGCTCTACCTGTTGTTGGGCATAAACATACATCAAGTATTGTGTATCTTTAGACAATGTTTGTCGTTTGCTGGCTTGGCTACAAATTCTAAAAGCAATAGGTGACATTGAAATGTTCAATATCCGAAGACAGAGGAACAGACCAGGCTTTCAGAGAAAGTATGAACACCTTGATAGAGTCTTTTGAACATTTATCGGATTATTCTCCTTTTGGTTCGTTTTTGCAATGATTGATCTGTTTTATGATCCACTGCAAAGAAGGGAAGCAATTTAACATGTACAACAGCACTAATAAATGGTTACGTACTTAGAGATTTGAATTTAGAACAGATCCATGATCCAATGCTGGAGCTCTGTGGATATTAACCCTTGCCTGCCTAAGCTTAAAACAATAGAACAGAGAATTGATTGCGCTTGTTACATTTACACAGCTTCCTCTCAAGGTAGAGTAGAGACATGCATAGGCCAATTATTTTTGTCCATTAAAGTAAATGATATATTCTGGGGGCATAAAGTACCCCAACAAACATAAAGAGCTATTTCTGACACAATAGACAATCACAAAGCTGCACCACCAATCTTTTCAAAGCAATGCAAAACAAAAAGTCTGCATTATTCACTGTCACGCCCCTCTGCACACCTTACCTCCAAATAAAGTAGGATTTGACAGCAAAGTGTCATCCATTGTATTTAGAGTACTTTCTGCAGACTCGTCATCACTGAGATCACCAAATCCATCACAACCTGTTACCACGATATCCCTCCAACCCACCACAGCATCATCCATGACCTCAGCTAGAGTGTAATCACTACCACATAGGGTCATCCGCCGGAGGAAGTCAACTGCTTCTTTCCTCTGCGGATGACGTTTATTCTTTGCAACCTTGATAGACTTAGATACCACAGATGGCGCGGTTGTTATTGTGTCCAAGGCAGAATCAATGGTCAACTCATCAACACTAGACATGGTATGTTTCACTGTAATGTATCCCTTGTCAAAACTTGTCACCTGGTTTGTAATTGGTGTTGCAGATCTCATACGAGAAATTGGAGATGGTCCTTCATTAAGCTCATAAGCGTTTGGATCATCATTCTTCGTTTGAGCATCTGTTTGTGATTGGGTGTGGGATTGTGACTCATTCTCAATAACATTAGCCAGGTCTCCGTCTACAGAGACTTCTACATCAAAGCAAGCTCCTGATGCATCTTCGTGAATTAGTATCACAGATTGGATTTCTTGTGTGGCATCATCAGGAGCAGCAGTGTCGAGTTTAGGTGTTTCTTGAATCATATCCATTACTGGAGTATACTGATTCTCTTCAGGAGGAGTCGTATCAGCTGACAAAGTATTGACAATAATGTCCGCCATAACGGTTTGCTCTCGCTCTTGGCTGGTTAGACTTCTACTTCTACTGTTGTCTCCTTCGTCCTCCTTGGACTTGTCGGAAGTTTCAGGATTGTCCGACTTTTCAGCATTCAGACGCTGAGAGTAAGTTCGAACAATCTTATCTAGCTGAGTTGTAACATCCTCGGAAAATGGATCAGATGGCGTGGGAGACGTCACTCGCGGGAGTGGCTGAGGTGATGGGGTCTCGTCGGCTTCAGGCTCTTCAAAGGTGACTTTTGAAGCAGTTATGATAATCTCGGACATTTCATCATGGGAGCTTTTAACGGATGAAGACTGTGTGTCTTGTGTGTTCTTTGACTTGCTGTCGATGCTTTTGGTAACAGACTCGTTGTGTTCACTGACGATGCTATTTTCAGTGAAATCTGCGAATGATTTAGAAGCTACAGTTGGTGTCCTGTCGGTAACAGAAGAGTCTTCATCGTTGACGGTAGCGTCAAATGATTTACAACTGATTGTTGCAAGTTTGCTGACAGTGTTGCTGTCACTATATGCTGCAGCTTCATTCTCAGCAAAGACTGAATTCAAGACAATCTCAGTGGCACCATCATGGCATTGATTGATGTGAGCTTTTGAGAACGGCGATAGGACTGTTAGTTCTGGTAGAATTCCATCCGAAGTTTCACTCTGAACTAGAGATGATCTCCCTTTTCTTGCATTAAAGGCACTGATAGCTTTCGCCTGAGTTCTTTTGAATGATGATCTGAGTGATGCTGCATGAGACTTTTTATGTGCTCCGAGCAGATTAAAGCGAATCAGCTTTGTATCTCTACTTGCTACAGCAGCAGTAGAGGACGCCTCATTTAAAGACACAGCTGGAACAGTGTTGATTTGCTTTGCTACCACATTCAAGTTAATTTTGAGCATTGTCCAACCTGTCACAAAAAAGTTGTGTTTGGGAGTGGTAGCATTCATCTCCTTTCGAAACAAGACCTTTGGCTTAAACTTCTGCTTCTTCTTATCTATCTCCACGGGAATGTGAAGATCTACCGATTGATCATTTCCCGAAACAAGCACGGTTGCAACACCCAGTGGATGGATGACACCACTCCCATCCATCAACCCCACTTGCAATGAGACAGAGGCAGGAATCGACATTTCTGTTTTCATCCCATTAGCTCCATTGGCAATTAGCACCTGTTGTATTTCCCGAGAGAATGCAAAGCTATTATTCTCCCTACCGTCTGCTGGCCACATGCCAGACATGATCAGACTGGTGGCATCTCGTGATTCCTCCGCCATTGGCAAGCTTGTCAGCTGCTCGACATTGATTGTTATGCCATCTGATGAGGGATGCTGATAAGTAACCACTGCCTTAATGTTAGGCTCAGTAGGAATATTCTCAGAATTATCATACACATCGGCATAATCGCCATATTTGTTAGAGAGTCGTTTGATACCACCAATCAGTCCACTGCCTCTTTTTGGTTGACATTTTACCCCGTGTAGTTCTAATATGGTGATGGATGCGTCGACCATTCGAGATCCAGAATGGGAAGTTGACATGTTGCTGATATAAATTATTGCACTGCCACTGACCACTCCAATTGACAACTGCTTTTGCAATGATTGATGTTCTATTGATTCTATTCAATTGGAAACCTTAACACAGTCCTCTCATTAAATTCTAAATCAATTTACTCATTGCTATCCGATCGGAATACGGCCTTCTCCGTTGTGTGTTTTTGCGACGGCTGCACCCAGGCACAGTGCTCAACAATTTCGTCAAGAAGCGGGCGATGGCTGCCACAAAAACTCACAAGAATGTATGGGCATCACAAGATTGATGTGAAAGACAACACAAGATTGGGGATTGACCTTTTGGTTGGCTGCATTTATATTTCTAACTTTGGCAAACAAGATTTGATGCCAATAATATACAGGAATCAGTACATATAAATTTAATGCGGCATTCAGTCTGAAGGTTGTATTAAATCAAATTGAGAAAGTCCTTGGTGGAGAATTTTGTATCCGTAATTGGAGTTATGCCAAACATTGTGTCCAGACTAAATATCTTCCCGCCAAATTTTAGACCACCAATGTCGTCATTCCTGCTTCCTGCTTCCTCCAAAAATCATTCAATCGATGCATTCGATTCTTTTCATGAACCTCATTGCATCCACCACAATCGAAATCCAGCCCCTCAGTCTCACAACTACCTCTTTTGATCGATTATAGAAGCCACATAGACCTCCTAAAACAACCATATCCAACCATGTTCGGCCAAGAAGCCCACGTTCCCATCGGAGAACCCCTCAGCCAATCCCTCAACCGCTCCTCTTCCCACGGCTCGCAAGCCAACCTCGCCCTCGACAGTCATGGTGACGAAAACACGTTGGAATACCGTATCAAGGCCGTGGACAAGAAGGGTTCGTCCAAACCCATTTCGTTGTGGCATGATGTGACTTTGGTTCATGTTGATCCGGCTACTGATCGTCCTACGCCTTACTTGAACTTTGTTTGTGAGATTCCCAAATTCTCTAGGTGAGTACGTGGTGAATAATAATAGTACGTACCACATGAAAGTTAGATAATTTAATTAGAGAGTTAATAATTAATATTGTTGTATTTCATCATCTACAGGAAAAAGTTTGAGATCGCTACTGATGAAGTTGGAAATTTCATCAAGCAGGATGAAAAGAAGGGTGTTCTTCGTGAAGTGAGTAGTTGATACAGTGTTTATGCATCTGGTGCTTAAATGATATATGGACTAATATCTCATCTGTCTATGACTTTTTAACAGTTTAAGAAGGGCGATATCTTTTTCAACTATGGTTGTCTTCCTGTGAGTAAATTATCTTTGCTTTCGGCATTCCCAACATGTTCCTGCCGACAGAAAACTAACTCAGACTTTTTATCTCACAATAGCGTACTTGGGAGGACCCTACCTACATCCATCCTGATGCTGAAGGTTGCAGAGGTGACAATGATCCAGTGGATGTGTGTGAAATTGGTGCAAGGATTATCAAGACTGGTGTAAGTAGCACTTTGTCTTTCACGTGGGAGATTTTTGCTTCTTGAACCTCATGTTTAATTTATTGATGAATTCATCTTATCCTTAGGAAATCCGTCCTGTCAAAGTCCTTGGAATTCTCTGTATGATTGATGAAGGTGAAGCAGATTGGAAAGTTGTTGTTATTGATGCGGAGGACAAATGGGCACCATTCCTTAATGATGTGGATGATGTCGAGAAGCATCTTCCTGGCACTCTTAGTGCCGTTCGAGAGTGGTTCCGCACCTATAAGATCCCAGATGGCAAGCCCCCAGTAAGCAGCTCATGTTTTGTTACTTTTTGGACCTCTGTCTCTTCGATTATATCTTACCGCATACCTCGCTTCTTATCTTGTCTTAGAATGTATTTGGGCTTGATGAGAAGTTTATGGACAAGCATTATGCACTTGAAATCATCAAAGAGTGCAACCATGCCTGGAAGGACCTCATTACTGGAGAGAAGGAGCGATCAATGGAACACTGTGACAATGAAGTTAAGAGTCTAGTGAGAAAGCTATCTAAATCAAACCTGGTTGATCTTGCAGCAGTTGAAGACGACGATGCCCCCACATTTTAAGCCTTTGCCATAGGTTAGGAAATGCAACCGTTATGTTCAAAAGTTGATATCTCACCCAATGTGTTTCAAGCGAGATTATTGTTGTTGGTTTCTGATGTCATGTTCAGGGCTTGTGTGAATCGGTAAATGCAGCTAATATTATTTGTCCTTTGTGTACCTTTATTAAATCAAGCACGTTGAAAGTACGATATGCCTTATTATCTGTTTTTGCGTGAATGTTACCAATCGTTTAGCACTATATTAAAATGAGCCTAAACAATTGAGTGCATCTCTAATCTCGAATCCAATTCTCCAGTTCCTGGTCTAACAACTTGGGCCTTAAGACCCAATCTACGCACAACATCAGAAGGCAGTGCAAAAACAGGGTCAATTTTTCGGTATTCATGTCCATTTTCAGCGCCGGTTTTGCTAAGCTGGCCTATCAATGAGAGCCCACTAAGCCCAAAAAATGTATGATACACATCAGGCATATCATTTGGTCTATCTGCAATACCACCATCATCTTCATCTTGGCAATTCAATATGAACTGTCCTATTTTGGAAGTGTCAATCCAATTAACTCTACCAAGGATGGATAACGCCGACAATATCCACCAGCTGTAACAGACATCAGCCTGCTTTTCAGGCCTTCCATTAAGCCCTCCACTGTCACATTGTCGTTCTGCCAGCCACCACGAGAGGACATCAGCACCACTTTCTTTATTTTCATTAAGCAAATGGAGTGAGTGGGAAATAGACAGTGCTCCTATGCAGCAGAACACCTGACCTGCGTGGGATTCTGCCCCAGGAACTGCTCCAAACCCACCATCAAAATTATTGCGACATGAAATGATATACCTCACAGCTTTGTAAATATCAATTGTTTTCTCACTTGAGTCAGTCTCTGTAGCTGAATCTCTGTCATCCCAATCTGGCAGAGGCAAACATCCCAGTAAAGCCAAGCAAGAAAATGCACAGTATGTAAATCTCGTATCAATCTCTCCCCATTTATCACCACTGAAAGATCCATCATCATTCTGCAGCCCCGACACAAACTTAACCACAGCCTCTTTATCTAATCTTTTGTCATTTAAACAATCCGCCATAGCCAGTATCTGTAACGCCGAAAGTGTATACAACAAATGGCCATCATGAGGACACGGCATCTCCGTACCCGCACAATTACCCCCAAACCCCCCAGACTTTTCATCATAACATGTGAATACCCAATCGACAATCGCAGGACGGATGCTGTCATCCCCGTCACGCGATTTAGTTAACCCCATGGACTTATCTACCTCCTCGGGAGTACGTAGGAGTGACAACGCCGCAAGGCTCCAGTAGATGCCGCTCATTCGGAGGTGTTCGGTTACTGCACCCTCGTAAGAGGAGGGAGAGTCGAGTTTGTCGCCTAGGGTTGTGATGTATTTGACGTGGAGGGCATCGTAGAATGGGCCGTTTGTGATGGGGGCAGATAACATGGTTGATGGAGGTTGTTGGTTTTATTGCCAGGTCGGAGGTCGGAGGTCGGCGACCGACCGGCGGGCGACGGGATTTGGATGTAGGGAAAGCTTGACCATTTAGTAGGCATCGACGCCCACATAAATGTGGCCTGTCAATGATTTTCAATTGACTCTTTTCTTTATTTTAGTGAGCAAAATATATGATTAGGTAAAAACGACCAAAAATACGGCCTTGGATGCTGACGCTGAATGCTCAAATGCAACATTGCAACTCGCGACAGCTCGCGACGCAATGAGATTACGTTGATCGTTGATCGTTGATTGATAAAGCTGTGAACACATCGATTAAGTAGATGCATTGTTGGAGGCTTCGACATCATGCATATCAAAAGATTGGTAGCACCATCGAGGCTCCCGATTCTTTCGCGATGGGGCGGGGCCCATGATGTTGTTACAAATCGGGGTGTTGCAACGTGGATAAATCGCAAAAATCAATACTTTCATTGGAGATTGAAACCACTTCTGCACCCCAATTTGACCCTGCTATGCTTTCCCGTTGATTGCGATTGTGTTGCTATCATAGCGAGACATATAAATGCTGATACGGCCATATCCAGCGCAGCAAATGAACTTGAAACGAGCAAAGGTGAAGAATTGTACAATCTGGCCATGGATGCACTGAAGAAAGCCGAGGAAGCAAAAAAGTTAAAGGAAGATATGCTGCTACGTGAACAATACGAGGCGATGAACAAGCAAAAACAACGAACTCTGCAGAGAGAAAAGGCCAGGGCCGAACGCGAGACAAATCCAAAGCTTGCCAGATTGAACTCTGTCCATTCAGCCGAAAACTCCAGAGATCGTGCTGCGGGAGTTGCTGTTGTGAGAACTATTGTTAAGCAGTCCCAGAAAAATAAAATGCAAGTTCAAGTAGATAAGCACAGTCACAGCAAAGGAGAGGATAGCCATAAATTTTGGGAGGATGCAGCACGTCGGCACATGGAGGAAGCAGCTTTTAGGTATGGACATCGATTGGCTTTAGTTCGCCTTGGAAATGATGTTTTAGAACGTGATGGCAACAGGAGTACAAACTCAAATATATTTGATAATGAGAGATTCAAAGCTTGGATTGAGGAATCATCTATTGATTTGCAAAGGGTCTTGGTGTTGGCCAAAAACGCAGAAGATGGTACTAATGAAAGTGACAAGCATTTGTCTCCGTACCAACAACTCGCAGCCTGTCTTTACGAAGAAGCTGGAAGACAGGGTTCACCTGAAGGGTGGTACAATTATGCTCACTTGTTATGGGATAGCATTGAACACAATGATGATCTTGCTCTCAGAAGTTTAGCTTATGAGGCATTTTACAAATCTATGGAACTGGGAGATGCTGATGCCATGTATTTTCTAGCTGTTCAGTACTTGTCAACGAATGTAGAAACGGAACTCTTGAAAAGTGGCCATGACAGAATAAGCAAAGCAATCAATTCATTTCAAGAAAACCAACCCGTGCGTGATATGAATCCTCCGCTAATAGAACTTGAAAATGATATAAACCAAATTGGATACAATCTTCTCAGGTTGGCGGCGCTTTCTGAAAGTCATGGTCCAGCAATGCATCACTTAACTCTCCTTCATTATGAAGTTAATCATGACGAATTAGAATTTAATCAATTACTTACAGAAGCTGCAAACACGGGTCATCCTGAATCATTATTCCTTCAAGGCCATTGTTATTATCATGGGTCAGATGGATACAGTCAAGACTCAAAGGCTGCGCTCGACAATTTTTTAAGAGCTGCAGAGAATGATCATGTAGATGCAATGATTAGTGCAGGTGCAATACTATATAATGGTGTTCGTGATGGAGATTGCATATCATACATAATTGAAAAGGATCAACAACGTGCGTTTGAGCTCTATCAACAAGCTGGTGAAATGGGAAGTATGGAGGGGTGGCGAAATGTTGTACATTGCTATGCAACTGGGCGAGGTGTGCCAAAATGTATGGAAACAGCTAAGCACATTGCTGAGACTATGTTAAAAGAAGATAACAAATAGGTGAACAAATTTTAATATTTGAGTTTGCTCTTTTGAGCTTGTGCGGTAACCTACTTTTTCTCCACTCTGTTGCACAAATCACCTTAGGTTGAAAAGCTTGCATGATTACTGGTTCATGGAGCGTAGATGATTAGTTGTGAATGATGCATGATGCAACAAAGTTTAATTATTAATGTAGTCTCCTGTTTTGCAGAACATTGCTCATGGATGGCAGCTACACCAAGCTATACAAGAAAATCAAGTGATGGATGGATCAATGGACACATGATTTTCTTGTGAATTAAAAGACGTTGTATTCTCCAGCTGCTGAGCATTTCTAGATCAAAGTCGCAATTTAAAAAGGGCAGAAGTGGCATTCATAACTTTTAAGCAGAAAGGGAGATGGATTAATATCTCTGGTGGTGTGAGCAAGAGTTGGGCTGCAGTGAAAATACATTGAGAAACAGTAGAATTGAATGCCACAATTTTACGTAGTTCACATGTTTATCCACTCAGGATTTCAGGGACTGACTTATCAATGAGTGATGTGTGATTCGTCTTTTCGTCCACCAGAGTGGCAATGAATTTGGGGTCTGGTGTATGACATCCACAGAAATAGGTGCTTTAAAATCTAAAAAAACTACAGGTTAATTGTGATCACTAAATGCCCAGAGCAGGACTAATTGTAAACAAGAACTTCAAAGATATCAAAGTGGCTTAATTTATGAGTAGATCAAGTTGTAAACTGATGCATAACAATATCAGCATCATCTATGTTAATGATTACTCTAAAAAAAGACATTTTTGAAGCAGTAAAGAGGAAGGCAACAACCATTAAGAATAGTAAAATCAAGATGCTCTGGATTTAGAGTGAGGCAGAAGATTGCAAAAAATTAGAGAAAATTGTGTGTATCATTTTTAATGATGTTGGAGTAATCGTCTTGCAACAAATCCTTGAGTGACATTACACAGCAAGTTGAACAGTTTAACCAAAATGTGCCAAGAAATTATTTCGCTACCATGTCACTGTTGTACTGCATACCTTTATCTAAAACATCAGTTTCTTTACTTTATCTTAATCTTAAGCAACATCATCATTTGGTGTCTGTGTTGTTGGTAAAAAATATGAGAGACCTATGTCATCATAATCAAAGCACATTTTGAATAAGTTTTTAGGTATTCAGAAAAACAAAAAAGTGGCTTCCTTTCACCAGAGGCTTACATATCTTTAGCCTGTATCTTTTTTCTTCGCTTTTGTGTAAAAAATTAAGTCAGAAACCAGGTGCTTTGATTAGATCAATCAGCTGACAAACATCCAATGAGCAATATAACTTCCACCACCGAATTCTGTCTAGTTGCGTGTATCATTTGGAGCTGTGAAAATAGGTCATGTCCACTGAAATCATTGCCATTCAATTTCTCTCTTGTTTGAGCGAACAATTGGCCTCACAATACAACAAAAAAGGAAAGGGAGCATTAGAACAGACTGGGTGTTGTATCTGGCTGCCCGGCAATGAGGCACACTAGAGATGATGTAGCGAGCTAACATTGGCAATGAGTTAGTGGTCTTGAACTATAGGCACAATCATGAACCATTATTTTTCAACGAAGAAGTTGGTGTGGCTGCACACAAATTACGGTTTATATTGCCGCTTGTGTTTGCATCCTACAAAGTATTTTCTATCCGTGTGCTGCATACTTAGGATAGATGAATATGTTTATCTTCACGGCAGATGAAATATGGGAACCCAATTGTTGAAATCTGTTTTTATACAACTGTATGTTCTCATATCTAGGTAATCAATCAAAGTCATTTGGGTTGGCACCAGCAGGTTCATCAACTTCCATTGCATCATTACTGAAAGTAGAATCCGAATCATCTGCAACATCCATCACCATTCTTTCAGAGATTGGCCTTCCAGCAGCATCTCTTGTTCTGCCTGAAGTTCTCCTTCCTGAGCTACCCTGCATTACTATTCCATTATCCAAACAAGCCACTCCTGCATTTCATGACAATCAGAGGGAAAGACAAATTAATGAAATGAGTAAAAGAACAGATGCACTTATAAACAGATGTAATGTAAAAAGTATCACTCACGCATGATCATACCCTCAGCATTTCTCACAAAATCAATTCCCATCTTGGCTGCCTTCACCCTAGCCCTCCTCCTCGCCTTCCTCTCCACACAACTCGAACTAAACACACTCAAAGTCTTTTCAAGCGAATTGATCCTTGCCCCCTCTCCCAACGACATACCCTCCACACCACCATTACGAACCAACTTGGCCACAATCTCTTCCATTTCAGATACATTCTGTCCAAAAACAGCACCCATCTTTTCGAGACTCACGGAAGAATAAGGCAAAAAATACTGAACGATGCATCGATCACGTATCATATTCAATAGCGTTGTGACATGCGAATGCAAATGAATATCCAATAAAATATCCCTCCGAACCGTATTTTGAAGTATAGAAATGCAAGAACCATACTCTGCCAATGAATAATGACGAAGTGCATCCCTCATAGCTGGGACTAACTCCAAACGAGCCTTGAAAGGTCCATCAATAACCTTAGAATGCAAATTCTCTCGATCTAACGAGGCCAAACCCAAGATTGCTCCGTAGAGTGCAATATCTTCGGCACTTAAAACAGAATTGAACTGATTTGTCAAGTCTAACGACAGGGCGCAGAATGATTTGGCCGCCTCGGAGTATTTGCCTTCAGAGAGGTTGACTAGGGCAGAGGCTGCACGGAGTTTGTGGGTGAAGAGCGGATCACCGGAGTCACCTAGGACTGTGTGTTCGGCACGGGATATGGTTTCACGGACGTTGGACCATTCCTCTGTGATGAAGTGTTGATGAGAGAGACAAAGAGAATTACATGTTAGTTTTTAATCTGAAGCCTTAGATCGTAAGAGTGATGCCATAAACGTACTCAAATCAATGCCCATTTCTAAAAGCAACACGCATGTGTTCCAATGCTGAACTCCGTTTACACAATACTCCCTGTCAATGGAAAAGATGAGAATGGAGCAAGAAATTATTAGAAGAAGAAAATTATCTATTGAAGTGCTAAATATTAAACAAGCAATAACTAATCATCCAAACGACAAACACAAATTATCAATCAAATGCTTCTCACCTACTCCTAACAACCCTCCTCCATCCCTCCCTCAACTCACCCCTCCCCCTCAAAAACTCCCCAAGCGCCAACAATGCACTCCTAATACTCTCCTTATTAATATGACTCTGCGCCGTACTCAACCGTCCCTCCAAAACCTCCAACTGACTCTGCATGCCCACCTTTGACTCTTCGGGAAAAGTAGGATCGTACTTGGCATAATGTTGGATAATGTGCGTCGTTCGTTCCTTCGATGGGCGGGAGGGGGAGGTGCATTCCGGTGCGTCTTGAGAGGTTTCGGCGAATTCTTCTAGGTAGCGTCGATGATTTCCGGTGGATTTCATTTGGTTGATGGCGAGGCGGAAGGCGGAGGCTGATTGGGGATTTTGTGCATTGATGTTGGTGGGGTTGGTTTGGGTGTGGAATTGGTGGGCTAGAAAGAGAAGGCGTTGTAGGTGGGTTTCGGAGGTGGGGGGATAGCGTGAGATGTAGGATTCTAGGTCGAAGGAGGGCGGTGGGGTCGTCATGGTTGTTGCCGTTTTGTTGTTGTTGTTTGTTGCCGATGCCGTAGTTTATGGACTAAACTGCTCATCGCAATCTATCGCATTAAGAGTCAATCTGAATTTTGTCCGGAGGGCTTATTAAATTGAGCGAACGACACACGAAATTTCCCGTCAAAACACTTCACGCCATCACATGGTCACCGCCATCACCCATCACAATCTACCAATCTATCTCACAATCAACACATCGATCATAAACCAACCACCGAGAGTCAAAGAGCAACCATATTTATCTAACAGTGCCAGCAATCGAATCATAACCTCTCGATCGAAATGAACAACAACACAAAACGAAAGCGCCAAGAAAACGGTCCCAACCGCCGCCCCAAAAACAACAACCGCTCCCGCCCCAAATCCTCTCATGACGACCACCATCGCTTCGGACGGGTCATGCACCAACCTCCCAAATTACAACTCCATCCTCACAAATCATCCACTTCCAACAATGTGTTTCCCACTGTATCCATTGCCATTCCGGGTTCGGTGATTTGTAATGCTCAAACTCGTGAATTGCAAACTTCGTTAGCTGGGAGTATAGCCAGAGCTGCGGCTGTGTACAGAGTGGATGAGATTGTAGTGTTTAATGATGGATTGGGCAGTGTTTTAAAAACCATGTCCAACTACAGAAGAGGTCCAAAGAAAGAACAGCCAAATACTGTAGATAATACAATTGAGAAGAAACCAGAAAAGCATAGTGAAAAAGAACAACCATCCACCGACCCCCATGCCTTCTTGGCACGAATTCTTCAATACTGCGAATGTCCACAATACCTACGTCGAAAGTTCTTTCCCATGCATCCCGATTTGCAGTTTGCTGGATTATTGCCTCCGTTGGATATGCCGCATCATTTGAGGAGGAATGATGTTTTGGCTTACAGAGAGGGGGTTGTGGTGGTGGAGGATGAAAAGAATGGGGAGAAGGGAGGTGATGGGTCTTTGGTGGATTGTGGTGTTCCTAATCATTTGGTTCGGTGAGTTTGATGATATGGATGTTAATCATGTATTGGCCAAATTTATAAATGCTTGTAGTCGTCTTAATCTATTGAATTTTTGCACACCACACAGAGTGGACCGTACCATACCACCAGGAATACGATGCACAGTCAAACTAGATCCAAAATCCTATCCCCCACCCCATTCCAATAAGAAGGGAACTATGAAAGGAACGGTTGTAAGTCCAACCACTCCGCGAGACGAAGGCGGGATGTACTGGGGATACACCACTCGACTTGCTTCGTCTATTAATGCAATTTTTGAAGAATGTCCGTATGAAGGTGGGTATGATTTGAAAGTTGGTACGAGTGAACGAGGTGATGTATCGATTGATGATGCAACATTTTGTTTGAAGAAGAAAAGGAAGTCAACAAAGGGTACGAAGAAGAATAGTGGTGATAGTGAAAATTTTGATCATTTGATTATTGTGTTTGGTGGTGTTGCTGGTATTGAAGAGTCTGTGGATGCAGATGAATCAATGAAGTTGTCTGGAGAAGATAGTAAGAAAATGTTTGATGTTTGGTAAGTTCATTGTTATATGTTATGTTATGTTCTTGGTTCAGTTTGTTCTTTCCCAACTGACAATGCAAAACATTGACAAAGGGTCAACATTTGTCCTTACCAAGGAAGCAGAACAATACGCACAGAAGAAGCAGTGTTAATAACATTATCAAAACTGAGCCCTTTCATTGCAAAGAATGCTTCATCAGATATTAGCGAACAGGGTGCAAAGAGTGAGGAAAGAAAAGCTCTTGTTACAGAAGATGTTGTGTTTAGTGATGCTGCTGTGTCTGATGAAAGTAGTGATGAAGAATAGATGAGTTCTTAAAACTTGAACTATTAGCAGTATTCATTAGGCTCTTCCTGCAGTTATGGGGGGTGCCACTAACAAAATTTGCATTTCATTAAACTAAGCCTCTCTTCACTCCACCTAGCACTTCACGATGCATTTTTAAGTTGTTGGAATGACATTGGTGAATTCATCAAGTTCAGCATTGTTAATGATGATGTCTTGGCTGCACACACCCTAAAAGTTAAGCTACGAGCTCCATTTTTGACTTTGTAACTTTCCCTGTTACGAATTAGTACAAATACACAGTCTGGAAACTGAAAGCTAAGCTTTTCAGCTTTCAATGGGTATGTTGATAAGCTTCTAACTCAATTTTTTTTTTTTTTTTT
>JALLAY010000492.1:0-14863 GCA_036939635.1 Cyclotella baltica | reverse complement strand
TTATATGGTGACTTATTAGTATATACTGTGCTATTCTCTACTTATATCACATCTGACTACAATTACATCAGTTGAACCTGAATCTGGGGGGGTTGGTGTTCGTAATACAGAGAAATTATTTCGAGAGCCCGTACAGCGGCTTTCTCAAAAACCACACTCTTCATTCAGTCACGAAAAGGATCCCTGAGCAACATTTCTACGGAGACAAAGCTATCCTTTCACCAAAGTCTATTCTAATTTGGGGCTCTCGCATTCGAATTGTCAAAGACACTTCAAAATTGCCTCCTCTTCAAGCAAGGACAGGTGGAGATCCTCGAATGGTGACCAACTTCACCTCTCCTGATGGCCTTCCCCCGCAACCAAAAGGCCATGACGGCTACTTCATGGGATATGCTGGTCATACTGCAGTTATGCTCGCCTGGATACCAAAAACTAACAAGTTAGTGCGTGTGGCAGATGGCCGAGTTGATGAGTTTGGAGCTGGCGTCAAGCATGAGAAACTTACCCCGGCTGAATTCCTCCTCCGTCACCACCCATTTATGGATCATGAATCAAATAATGATGTCCTTGCCTCCCTCAAGCAACCAACACTCTGTTTGGTCCCGAATCCAATTGATGCCAAGAAGTGTACCACTATCGAGATTCTTCTCCCCACCTCCTCTACTATTGACTTAGGTATTATTTTCGAAGACGACGAGCATCACGGTATTCCAATGCTGGTAGACATCAAGGCTGATTCACCCTTACTACCATTCATCAAGATAGGTTTCATACGACGTAAGCACCATCTCGTCTCCATCAACAAAACAGAGCCAATCACAGCAATGGATGCACTTGATTCACTTCGTAGCCTTCAGACACGACGACCCCGCAAAGTGAAGATGACACTCTGTCCAGTAGACGACAAATCAACCCTATCCAACTATGAAGTTCACCGTGCTCAACATGAAAGCATCACTCACGGTATTTCACACATTGTTCAATCCCCTACCAATCCACCTTGTGGTAAGACCTTCTGGGAGTGCATCGAAAATAAAGAACTCAAAAAGGACTGGATCGAAGCTCTCTTTGCTCAGTATGATAAGAACCAACGCCAAGGCATGTACTCCCAACCCATTCCTTCTCAAGACCTACCTAAAGATACGACCGTACTACAATCAGTCATGGCCCCAAAAATCAAGCAGCTTGGCATTGACCTCTGGGAATTAGTTCTTCGTCATTGCGCTAATGGCAGTAAGCAAAAGAAGGGAGTCGACTTTGATTTCTCCTATTCTCCAACAGCTTCCGCCGCCAGTGTAAAGACTACTCTTGCTGTTGCTGCTGCCAAGCGACTGCGACTTGGTTCACTCGATGTTGAGAATTGCTTTCAAACAACTCTTGTCCCAACCAAGCGAAGGATTACCATTCATACTCCCCCATACTGGATGCAATGGTTCCGCCTCCGTTTCCCTGAAGTAAAAATTGTACAGTCTGAAAATGGAAAATATTATGTGCAGTGTAACAACGGCCTTCAAGGAATGCGTGACATTGGCCGTATCTGGTACACTTTCATGGACATCATGTTCAAGCGTTTTGGCCTTAAACGCTTCACACAAGACCATGCTGTTTACTGCCTCGAAGACAACAAACGTTTGGCCCTCAACCCCTCCAAGGATGCACAATCATTAGCCACTTCGAATCAAGAACATACTCTAATAGTCAACACAAGCACTGATGATCTCCTTTGTGCATTCTCCACGGAATATATCTTCAATGCATTTCGTCTTCACTGCGATAAGTATGTCACAGTCACTGCACAGTCTGGACCCATCTTCAACCACATGAATCTACGAATTGTTCAATCAGACCACGGTGTCAGCTTTGATCAAACGCAGCATATCAAGGAAAATATTCTCGACCTTTGGTTCCCAGATGGAGAGTACGTAAAGGCAGCCTACACTCCTTTTCGCACTGATACAGAGTATGAACAAGCCTTAGCTGAATCTCTCCCAGCAGATGATGAAGAGCTCATTCAACTTGAATATCTGTACCGTGGCTCCTACGCACGTCTCATGGGGATGGTTCAGCATGTCGCTGTGTGGACTCGTCTAGAGCTGAGCTTCGCTTGTGCTCGACTTGGTAGATATATGTGTATTGCAAACAAACTCACATTTGAAGGAGTCAAACGTATTGGCAGGTTTCTTTACCACAACCAACACCGTCCCATCATGTATCCTAAGTCAGTTTCTCTCACGGGCACCCACAATCTGTTCAACCAAGACCGTACTAAATACCACACTATCAGCAATGGGTTCTCAATCTTTGTTGATTGCGACCATGCTCGTGACAGACGAACCCGAAAGTCCATGATGTTCTTCGTCGTCACATTAATGGGGGTTACTGTTGACCACTCAGCAAAACAGCTTGGCCCAATTGCTCTCAACTCTACTGACTCAGAAACCCTTGGTTTCTCAAGTGCTACTAAGCGTGGTGTTTTCTACTATGAGTTATCACAGTTCCTTCGACTGCCCATTGCCGGTTCTCCTATCACCATCTACGAAGACAGTCAACCCTGCATTGATGTTGTAGCCTCCAACGCGCTATCCTCCAGAGTCAAACACATCGCCGTGCCCATAGCATTCTCCCATGAAAAGATTATGTTTAACATAGTCCAGGCAGAACATCTAAACACCACCATCCAACCGGCCGATGGCGGCACCAAACTGCAGTCTGCACCAGTGTTAGAAAGAGCCTTCAACTACTTCATTGGCACTCGTCACTATCCTCCCACCAACTCTACTCATGCTATTCACATGGACCTTTCTGACTTCAAGTGCTACCATGACAAAGAATTCAAATCCTCCTCCAAGTAAATCAAATCTTCAAACTACTCATCCTTTTCATATTTCATGGATGACCTGATCTGCTCTAGATCCACCTTCTACCTTTGATCAATGTTGCTGAAGTATTCTTCGACCAATAATGTCATACGCCGGCCTGGCCACAAATGAGTGGAGGCGACAGGCAATACTGAGACATTTATCAAATGTAAAAGACGAAAAGGCTAGGCTTTCAGTGAAAACATCATCGCCGTGATAGAATCCATGTATGCGAATTATGTACAGTTACTTGGGTTGGAGTAGAATTTTTATGATGATTTTATTTTACAATCTATCTTATCTTTACATCCTCTCAGGCCTACCTCAAGAGATTCCAAAGAGGGGCCGGGAGATGGACACAGTATGTGTCCGGTATGTATCCATCGGATACATCATGCAGGACGCCTCAAACCGTTTTGCAAACCTGTTTTAGATAGAGCTCATAATGTTTAGAATGTGATTGATTCGACTCTATTGGTCAAAACGATCCTAGTCTCCTGCCTAGTCAAAGCAGGACTACCGAGTCCCTCTCCTCTACGAGACTACTCGCACCTCGCTCCAGCCAAACAAAGCAGCATCACAGTCGAGAATGAACAGAATTCCACATCTATCTCACCTCTACAGACAAAAAAGCAATTGCTTCTAATTAATGTCTTGGCGGGTGGTAGACCGTGTGGTAGACCATTGCCACTATCATGTCTGGCGTTTGGCGCTGCGGGCTGCGGGTTGCGGGTGGCAGAGCGAGGGCAAAGCGGGATTTTTATAGTTCCAGCGGGACGGGGACGACGGGACGCGCGCTTTTTGTTCTCTCCCGTTGTCAACGGGAGTGACCTGAAAACAGGGCTGAAATGGGCCGAAAAGGGTACACCTAGTAGGTAGGCCTATTCATCCATGCGAAGCCTTTGTCACTTCTCAGATCCACTTTTAGACATCAAGCCAATCCAGCCCAGAGAGAGAGAGAGAAGCCTCTCATTGTTGGTGTATTCATTCGAGAGAGAACAATTGAGAACAACCAAGAACAATAGGATTTTACCAAAGAAGTTATCATGAAAATGTGACTGCATGTCTTGATGTGATGTCCTGTGATCTCTATGGGATGCTCTTGGGATTGCGATGTGGTACCAAACCATAATGAAAATCGAACATCAACCGAAGAAGTTATCATAGGTTGTCATTCGTCAATTTAAATTGTGAATCAGTGTCTTGTTGTGTGTCGTGAAGAACAAGAGATGATAGAATGGAGCTATGTTGTCGGAATATATCAGTGATTGATACAACGATTACGTCTAATATCCGTTGAGCCCTTGACTAAGAAACCATTGTTCCTTCAAGATATTTGATTGTCACAAAATGATCTCGCATTCACTATTAAATCGTCTCCTTGTGTCGGATGCGGAATGAAAGTAGTTTTGCCGTATGAACGGGGTCATAAAATAAATCGATCGATCTCATTATTTCATAATTGCCATTACCTAAGTTTCATTTCATCAAACCGAAAGATGCTTCATTTCAACAAGGCACTCTTTAGAGGTTGCAACAACAAGTCTTCGCAGTCAAAATCTTCTGCAGGTACATCATCAAATAGGAGGACCAATGACAAAGCGTCGAAGGAAGGGTTTCCTGAATCTAAGACGACCACCCATGACAACGTCACAATTAGTGTGAAAAAACCTAGACACTTGAAGGTGACACCTCGTCATGCTGCTCCTCAAAAGGATCTTCTACGGGAAGGACCTAACCAAAATTCGATGGGCAATGCACTGGCAAAAAATGAACCATCCCCTACCAATGGTAAATCTTTTAGGCATGGTGGTCAACCTTTCTCTCGTAAACCGCGACGCAAGTCTTCTTTCTTGAGAAAGAGTTCGACTTCGTCATCTTCATCAGTATCGAAGAGGGTTTCATTCACTGAGTATTCAACTCTCTCTTTGTATGAAGATGTCTCTTCTGCGTCAAGAAAATGGTACACCGTTCAAGATCAGCAGCTTTTCAGCTCACAAGCGTACTCGGACGCACAGCGCATCAGAGAGCTAGTTCGAAAGTACTCTCTTGAACCTGGCTCTCCTATTTTCCGCCTCATCAAAGAAGGTGTTGTTTCATCTGAAGATATCCTGGGAATTGAGCATAAAGTGAGTGGCACAAATAGGGGCAATGTACGTCGTAGGCATTCAGATTTGTTCTTAGATCACCAAGATGAACTCAGATGCATGAAAAAGATGAACACGGACAGGCTCGCTACTGTTGCCATCAACAGTAGTTCCAGAAGTGTTAAGCTGGCGCAATCTCGGGCAGCTCTTGCTGCTTAATTATTTAGGAATGCATGGAGAAATCTTAATAGTCGTTGTGCTAGCATTGGTATGCGGAATGAATGGTTATATGTACAGGCCTACATTTAGTAATAGTTATTACTTTTCTCATGACAACTTAAGTATTAAGTAAGTACCTTGTTGAGGCATGGCAGATGCAGCCAAACTGACAACATGAATAAAATATTATTTTTATTCAGCCCAGCTGAGCTCGACTAATTGATTGCTCACCCCAGGCTACCCCAGGGCAGCTCTCGCCGCTTAATATTTGGGAATATGTGAAGACCTCTTAATAGTAATTGTGCTAAAAGGTTATTATTTAAGTACAGCCGTAACATGTATAAGTTTGGCCGAAAATGTCACAGTTAAAATTAAACTCACTCCGTGCATAATAATTATAAATATATATATTACTTTTCTCATGAAAACTCAAATATTAAGTACCTAGTTGAGGCATGGCAGATGCAGCCAAACTGGCAACAAGGACTCAAATCAGCTTAACCCAGCCGGGCTCGACTCATACATTACTCACCCCATTTGGACGCGACAACTTGATTCGTTGGATTATGTGCATCACCCCCCCCCCATTTTGAGCTTGGTCCCCCAAAAAACAGGAAACGGAAACGGACCATATGCTAAATTGCAATAGACTCAAATGACCTCAATGATACTTCAGCACAAGTTAATACTACCATATAGTCTAGTATATGAAACAGAAAACAAACATTCGGATACAATTTCATCTAGTGACATTTCAGGACATTTCTCTTTCTCTTCCTCCCTCTAACAACCACACACTCCATCGCTTTTCCTCTCTGCTTCAGCACTAAGTCTCTTCTTTGAAAAGTCTGTTGAAACATGATTTGTGTTGAAAACACAAACTTGTAGCAACTGCAACAGGCAATGAACCCAGCTTGGCGATCAACTACTTGTAGCAGTTAGTAGAATACTTAATTGAATCTCTAGATTATTGTTGAATTGTGAGACCATAACCAGGTCTGACAATTCACTCAGTAAGCCTCTAACTACTGACTCGCTAGTCAATTTTTGCCTCCTTTTCTCATTGGGCGCCTGTGTTTCATCATTGGCCATAGTTCAAATAATTTAGGTATCCTGGATACCAAATCAACTCAGATTACCTTCTTCGTGCAAATCACACTTTCAATATACTCATAAGAAGCATCATAGTTGACCTCGGTGCTAGCAGTGTCAACTTTTGCCCCAGAAGACTTGTCTGTTATGACATTCACTGATGTTCCATCATCACTCTAACCGGACCAAAGTCGTCATACTGACAGTTCATATGATATTTTAAAGCTTACAGAACTTGCTACCCTGCAGTGGTTGGCTCATGATAAACTTTCCAACATTTTCATGGTTTAATGAATAAATCTCCAACCATGCCATCGCAGTGAAAACATACCTAATCTCTACGTGTTCACATCCAATGCAGTCAGCCACAAAGGAGTACAGAATGTTCATATGGAGTGTTCTCTTCCTTCAGCTACCTCTGCATTTTCTTTAATTAGCATGGTACATAAGGTCTGGTATTATGTCAACAGTGATATAATTCACTCAAAAAATATGAGGTTGCATTATATCTACTAAGATGTTATCTACTACAGTCTACTGCCTACATTTTATTGTTTCCTATCACAGTTGATGTTTCCTAACAACCCCCACCCCACCCCCCTCAATCTGTCAGAGGTGGTGCACGTAATCCAATGAATCAAGCTGTCGCACCCTTTCTAGTACTTTCAAGACATGTTATCACCTGTGCTGTTCTCCCACATGACTCCTTGGTAATTTTCAGCAATTTTCAGTACAAGCCAATGTTTTCTTCCTTGTAAAGCACATATGAATGTGCAATAATCTAACAATTATCATTCGTAGTAATGCATGCGCACATTCTACACTCTCATTTTACATAAAAACTAAATCTGAGACCTGACTGATCCTAATATCTATAGATGGATTCTCTATAATTTATTTCAAATTGTAACAAGGGGTGTTCAATACAAGAGGCTGACATACTCTCTTTATGAGGTTACTAGTCATCTTATTTATCTCAGTCTATAACAATTGTTGGCCAAACCCAACAACTGCAATGTAGTGCAAGAATGCTGGTGTACAATGATATCATGCTTTTGCCGCTGTCTGGAAATCCATCCCTGCAGTCTATGTGCAGATAGAGTAAGATTTAAGATCTGTGTAATAGATAATGGGTTCTTCATCATTTCTTTCACTTTATCTAGGGATATATTCATCAAGTGAACAAGATGCTCATAGATGATTACAGAATGCCTTGTGTTGGCTGCTACGTTCTTGTTACCTCCCGATCCTGTAGAGTGAACCACCCCTTCTTAATCAACCCCCCGTATAACCTTGCATCTTATATTATTTGATAGCTTTGACTTTGGGACATGAAAAGAAGACAGAACTAACCAGCCTGTGATAAAGGTGGTCCTGTACAGGTTCACTCTACACCAGCACATGCATCAAGTGACTTCAGCCACTGCTCTACTGACTACTGACCCTAACATCTGTATGTAAACTTGGTCTGGATGCAAAACTATAGATGTTGGTCCCACGGAGTTTCGTCGTCAGTTAAAACAACATGAGGATTGACCTCCAATCATTTGTCTGTACCGTAGTGATGTACACTCTATTTCAACATGAATGAAAACATTCTCATGGTCTATTCCAAAAGAATTAGTAGTGTCAAAGGGATTGTCGGAGACAGAAATGTCATAATGATGAATCTGATTGGTTCAAAGTAAAATGCTTTATTCACTATAAAGATAAAGGTGCAAGCATTTTTATCTTAGATTGCAGTCGCAGCCCATGTCACAGGCACATCTTGAGTGATTGCAAAATCATTATGAAATCCATGAACCCGACAAATTTGTCCAGTGGTACTGAGCAATTTCATATTCACTCCGGCACAGATATTGTATGCTTGTGTATCTAATTCATTACAAGCTATGGACCCTGTGCACTGTGAGTTTGAAATGGGGACAGCCTTAGAGGTCTTTGCACACTTTGTGGTCCATTCTATTGTTAGCACATATATTTTTACCTGGTGTTATGCCTCCATAGACCTAACTGGTTTAGTATGTTCACATAGTGCTAAAAATCATGAGAATTCATAACAGGAAATATTATAATTATTGTGTTGACTAGCCTGAAAACTCTTTGCTAAGAGGTTGTAATCCGATTAAGGGCTTCTAACATAATATACTCGCCTTGGCCAAACTTAGAACCAGCTGTGCCTCCCTTTGCTTCTGGTTTACTATCACCGGTGTGATTATCCTTGGTGTCTTTATGAGGGGTGTCAACCAAAGCCCTCCCCTTTTTTCTTTTTAATTTACTGGACAGACCTATGTATCGTTAATGCCCTCATTGTGCTTAGAACAGACAAACTCCCGTCCATCTTGGAGCATGTTCAAAAAATCGATTTATGTCAATGTTCTATGGAGATCTGTGTAAACGCTGTGGAACCAGCAATTGTCTGGATCATGACAGTCCCCTTCAGCATGACATCAGCCTTCATGGCTTCCATTCCATTATAATCATCAGCTCTGTGGCCTCCAAAACAATCACAGCCTCTGTCACGATTATCTCCTGTGCAGTCTATCTAAGTGATCCTCCTTGGATCCGACCTGCCCTTGG
The DNA here is from genome assembly GCA_036939635.1 of Cyclotella baltica. NCBI lineage: Eukaryota > Bacillariophyta > Thalassiosirophyceae > Thalassiosirales > Thalassiosiraceae > Cyclotella > Cyclotella baltica. Next base: position 6,027 of record JALLAY010000492.1, on the reverse strand, counting down.
TTCCTTACTCACAAGGTGGAAAACCTTGTTGATCCTTGCCTTCATTTAGCTTTACAGCTAGTATGTCCCAGTTATTTCTCAAATTTTCCTTAATATGGTTCTTAGCAATAGCAACCTGCTAGGGAGTGATCGAGACTATAGGTTCAATGTGCAGATGGCATTGTGGTGGGGTAGCACAGATGTTCAAGCGTACGTTCACGGCAGACAAGTAAGAGACATCATAGACTATGTCACAATTCAACCACACATGTCTTAATTTAGCTCTTTTGTGACGAGCACTGCCATGACTCACAAAATATTTTCACAGGAAGCTCTTGAAAATCACAGACAGGAGTGATTTTGGAGAACGGCATGGCACGCAATGAAATTCTCTAAGGAGATATTACTGTTGCATGTGAATTCATGTGCGTTTTATTGTCGTCGCAGATAAAATTGATACTGGTACATTAACATACATAACAGCCTTTGAGACAGTGAACATGTTACGAGTCAGTGGTGAACTCTTGTGTGTCACAGCTCGAGTTGCCCAGGACGCCCCCGGGCTTTCAAGCTGTGATGTCACTAGAGACCACCACTGACTCTTGTCACGATCACTGTCTCTTGTGCTGTTATGTATGACGTCCATTTCAATGAGGATCACACGTATGCTAGATGACATGAAGGTGCGGGCTCTTCAGTTGTGGTTGCTGACAAAGATTACCGTGTAGAGAAGTCGAACCTCTGTGCTGCTGGAAAGGAGGGCTCAATGTGGTCTCTTCAATTAGTAGCAATGAAAAGATTGCTCAATTCAATGCTCGCTTAGTTATTTATTGTCTCTCTGAAAGAATTATGACAAGATCTGTCACTCCGCTCCAAATAAAACTGTTTATAATAAAGACAAGATTTTTCAAATATTTTTGAACATTTTTCATTCAAATAATTGAGCACCAACAGATAAACTTCTAACATGTGCTACTGAGGTGCAATATCATCTTTACATTGATCTACAGTCTTGATTACTTCCTATAACATCCTCCTTCATGGATATACTGCACAGGGTACCACCAGTTTCTCGATTTCGAGGAGAGTAATTCGGGTGGCGAGATTCAAAACCTGCACGGTTCCACATAAATGTTGCTGATGAGTGGACTGTTGTTGATGGATACTCGTCACCGTTAAGATGGCTCTGATCTCGTTAAGCGGATCTACTGCTGTTGACGGCAGCAGTAGTGTTGCTAGTGTTCTTCTGTTGTCTCATCACTGGTTAATGGTTGAAATTTGGGTCTGATGGCCTTTTTAAATAACCAATAACCACGATGTCAATTTAATGATGTAATTGATGAAAGTATGGGTTTATACTAGATAAGGTGTGTAACTGGGACTGATCCCAAAGGTTCGCTTCTGTTCTGAAAAGACACATAGTATCACCTTTGGGTCCAGACTGTCCCTGTTGACCCGAGTTTGGCATTCTCCAGAAGTTCTAGAGAGAGGTGATTCTCCTAATTTTGCAGCGTATAGATAATAGAATCTGTGTCACGGTGGATGAAAAATGGGCGCTCTATGCTTAATCATTTGCCAAGGAGTTGGCATTAGTTTACAATCATCAAATGAAGTGTTTCTTCTCACTTTGCAGTGCATAGATAATTTGTATCATGGTGGATGAAAAAAGACACTCTATGTTTTACCGTCATCAAATGAAACACAATTACAAAGAAATGCCTCGAACATAAGCCATTCGATCTTCCATCTTATACACAACCTCCAGCGCGCCTGAACATACTCCTTCCCTATGATGCGCCCTTTCCCTGAACAGTTCACTATCCATTGATGCGAGCTGAGCCGCGTGCTGCAAGAGAGGGTTTGGGTGACCTGCAACTCCCAATGCAGTAAACACATTACGGATATAGTTTAAATCAGCTGCAAGATGCTCAGCACCCTTCTTTCCTAGGCGTGGGATGCGCATGGTGCGCTCCAGAAGGCGGCCTGTAACAGCCACACCAACAACATCAAGCCATTGATTGCAAAAGGTAGTACTCTCATCGACATCCTCCTCCTCGTCATTATCATGTGCAGTATCCTCTGTGTTTTCATCTTCATTGGATAGATATTTCGTCAGTGTCTTGCCAACCATCAACTCATCCAATGTTTTGCTCTCATCACTTGAACAACCAGCGGCCGCCACAAACTCTTTCCATGGCTGGACTGCAACATCTCTAACACCAGCCATTACTTCATTAGCCAATCCCAAAGCTTCACTGTCCGATGCAAATGGCTCCAACGCTTGGACAAGTGCCAGCATATGCTCTCCAACATGAGTAATGAAAGACTGAGGAAGTATTCCGTAGGAATTTTCATCTGATCCAGCAGACCCTTCTTGCTTCCAAATTGGAAGTGCAGATATTCCTCTTAGATGGCGTTCAGGAATGGCGTAGCATACCTCAAAAACAAAGGATTGCGAGCTTCGTGCGAGTTTAGAGGTCGAATCGAGTGCTCTGGGGAAAAGAAGAGGAGGGTTGCTCTTAGAATCAACAGAAAGCCCAGCGAGTCGCCGTACCTGCGCAACTGAAGGTGGGAACTTGACTCCAGTACCATCATCCACAGCTGACAAAGTTGCAGGTGAGCATGCTCCTTTAGCAAGCATAACTCGAATTTGGGTAGGAGTGAGAGCATCCGGTATGGCATCATCAGATAGTTCAAGTGCCGAATCCATCATTTGGTTTGACAAAGCCTTAAACCTATCTCTCACATTTGACTGAAACATCAGGAGTTGTCGTTTGAAGACACCGGCAACACGCAATACCTCCAGAGCACAGTGGACGTGCTGCTCATCAAATTCAGAACTTGATGTGGCATTTCCTGACAGAGATCTCATAGCAATGGCAAGTTCAGAAGCATGGTCTGAAAGAAGAGTGTCAATAGCCGAAAGTGTTGACGAAGCATTGTATCCACTGTTAAACAACTCAAACCGGTCAATAACAACTACGGGTGAAATGAAACAATACAATGTCATTAGCGTCAAGGGAAGATAATCATTTAGATAGGTTGGGTAAAAATGGCTTACCTTGCGCCAATGGGAACATAAATGGAGCCAAATCTCCTAGCCGCTCTGCCGAGTCTTGCAAATTATTCACACTCCTTACATCTCTTGCTACTATACTTGCCGCTTCTCCCAAAGGACGTCGTTCCACCTCTGCCAAGGACTGCTGGTACGGCACAAACGGAGATGCAATGAGGAGAAATGTGTTCCTGATTGTTTCGATAAGTGTTTGGTTATTCGTGCCACCATCCTTGTTTGATTGAGCCATAGCTTGAGCATCTGAAGAAGCATCCCATGCCTCAATCTGATCATATGCCAATGAGAGGAACTGGACGGTAGATTCGTAAGCCATGGCAATAGCCTCCATTCCCCCCTCTGAAGAAGACGAACCAGCAATCAGCGAGTTTGGTAGAGGGCACAAGGTTTCAAGACGTCTCTTAAATGAAGAGATGATTGGTTTGAAGCATTCCATTAAGACATGTGCCACAATTGAGGGTGACATTTCAGCTCCAAATACAAGACGGGCTTGATTTCTTTCTTTTGCCAAAAGCTCTAGGACTGATTCATAAAAATCAGGCAAGAACTCAGTGAATTGTTGTTTGAGGGTTGTTGTCAATGAAGACGAGGACTGAGTGGTTTCGGGACGCGAAGCTTCCACTGCAGGTACATCATCATCTTCGGTAAAATCAAAATCATCTACAACCTCCTCTTCCTCCTTTCTCTCATTCTGTCCTTTGGTTTCACTGCCGCTCTCATCTCGAGCACCAGTCCCCACCCCCGAACCACTCCCCCCAAACGAAAACCAAATCCCCACCACCTCTCCCGGCCTAGCCTTGACATACTCCTCCTTCAAAACCTCCATCTTCCCCAAACTCCCATACATCTCCACACACTGCCTCAACAACCCCGTCCTCGTCTCGGTCTTTTTCAAGGCATGTAAAAGTTGAGGCTTTAGCATCGCCTCCGTCCTCGATCGTAGTGTCGCCAACACCTCGGTCCTTTCCTCTCTCCCCGATGGCATGACGCGTAATGCCCTCTCTCCAGCTTCTAGCGTAGACAATGCCTCTACTGCCTCGATTAAGTGCTGTGAAGCTGAGGGATCCGCCACCCCGTGATCCGATCCATGCGACGAGGGATCATTCGACGCCGCCAACAAGGCCGGTATGGAACGAATAGTTTCATCCCAACTACTTGCCGCAGATAAAATGGTACGTGCCTCTGTCAAGTGAGTTTTTAGATTGAGCAAAGTCCTCAACGTAGTCAACGGATCCTGACTCTCCAACTCATCCGTCACTTTTTCTTCAACGATTAAACCAGTCAAATCCATTTCCATCCCATCCAACCCAGTAGAAACTCGTCCCACATCAGCACAACATCGAGGCAATACGGCTTGCAGTTCGGCACCGATTCGTCCAATCTCATCATGACACGATTGCGTACGGATTTGAAGCTGGAGTGCCAAATTAGCCATTTGTTGTTCGAGATGTCTGTGTTGTTCGTCTGTAGTGTGGGTGGAGGTAGCGTCATCGACGTCGGAAGAGAGATCGAGTGCCAGGTTTAGGTAGGCTGGGACGGAGAAATCGGGTGAGGCGAGGAGGGTGGAGAGATGTTCTTCTTGAAGGGGGTCTATTGTTGTGTTGTGGGATGACATGGTAGAGGAGTAATTAATTACTTATAAGAAGTGTCTTTTTGTATGTATAAAGTGATCAGAGGTGCGCCACTTTAACTTGCTATGGTTGTTGTTGCATGGATATGATACGTGAATTGCTATTATTGAGGGTAATTGAATTGAAAAGATGAGAAACTACAAAAAATACCAAAGAGTTGACTGATCCTATCATTGACAATTCACAAGAGCATAAATAAGTTCCCACGCTCGAAGCTTTACAGCCACGATTTGCGCACGCGCACAATTCAATGCAGACGAACGTGTCTTCTAAAAACGGTCCACATATTTGAAGACGGAGAACATGTTCAGATGCAAGATAGGTAGAACCGATTGAACAACAGCGATTGCTGGTAAACGTAGCCTTCAACAACCTGTGTTGTAAATAATGAAAAGACAGCCCCGCCGCTGTAAAGCAAACAAGACAACGGCAGCGCACCTCTCAACTGATTACCGCTGTTTGATGAGCAGAGTATCCTCACCTCTCTACCCGAAGCAATCGCCGCCATCGACCATTGACCATTTTCATTGACGGACCTACGACCTTCGCGCGCAATGAAATGGTTGTTTCTGTGGGCGGTGAGAGCATCCATTGTGGGAATATCGAACAATCGTGGGCTTGGATTGGCCCATGAAACTTTAACTTTACCCTCGAAAAGGACCCCTGACATCATGTGGTTGGCAAGCTACACAACAGCAACAGCCTTTCTGTAGAAGAATCCTTTCAGTTTGTGTAGAAATAATCTGGATCGTTCAGTAAATAAGGTGAACAAAAAGGTAGGGTATCTAAAAAACAAAATCGAAGTGACTGCAAAAAACCATGCAAAAACCTGAAAGTGCTGCTACATGTTCCTACATGTAAAACCATACCAGGAAAATCTGGCGGGAATAGTCAAAAGTGCACACTTGAAGTCAGTTCTGCAACCAATAATTATCTCACAACTAATAGAGGAGAGAGAAATGCTGCCTGCCCAACAAGATCCATAATCCACGATCAAAAAACCACTAATACAACCACAGCAATTAGCAAGCAGCCTAGAATCAGAATGAACCACCGCATCGAAGGCCAGGCAAAGAGCAACTGTGCCAAACTTAAGACTAATAACAAATCATCTGCATGCATGTCTGATAAATGACTTTGGAAGATCATCAGCGTCAGCGAAACAAAGCACCCTCCCAAAGTATATCATCATTACTATGTTCTCCAACTCAATCAACCAGTCTGCTGCCATCTCTGACACATCCAAGAAGCCTTTTCCACCACCACCACAAAGGAATCCAAACTATCCAGGGCAACCGGGAGATCAGCCTATCCACAAATTTCAATAACTTGAAGTTTTTGGTT
>JALLAY010000491.1:0-14947 GCA_036939635.1 Cyclotella baltica | reverse complement strand
TAAGCATCCATTGAATTAGTTTATTTTGTCCTTTATTCATAATCTAACATCATACGATGGCTTGTTGTGTATTATTCAGGGGGTGGAAACTCGTCACTTGGGACATGTCCCCCTTTTGCCCCTCCCCAAGCAGGACTGGCTCTAATGGGAGAAGGGAAGATTTAGGAGGGCAACTCTATAACACAGCATTGGGGTTTATTTTTTACCATCAGTCCTCTGTATCACTGTTCGTTAACTCAATTTGACTGTTTGTGATGATTATGGGATTTATACTGGCTGCCTATAGGGTTGACCTGGGTTGACAATAATTAGGGGGTGCGTGGCCAAGACAATAGGAAGATATCAGTTTTAGAGATAGTTGGTAGGATAAGAGTTCAGGGCTTAGCATTGCATTAATTGTAGCTTGCAGATAATAGTTTATAGCTATTGCGGCATTTGTTATTTTAGTTTTTGACAGACTCGTTTGTCATAGATGGCAGAGTGAATGATTAATAATTCGTAGAGATTATGTGTTAGACATATGATCAAAACCAGAACTCTAAGTATTTTTTTAATTGAAAAACCATAATAAATCAAGCGAATTCCATTAGACCAAGGTATTGAAGTAATGTTCTTCAAAGCAAATCACTTCTGCCACAATGAATGTGATTGGCCGCCCCAGGCTGCCGCGAAATTAGAAGCCAAAACATATAGTACTGTTTGAGTAATTGCGCACAATAATTTGCCTGCCAAAAAAGGAACCAGCCAAAACAACATGGGTAGTTGCCTAAAAATCTGGCGCCCCCCACACCAAATGCCACAGCAGTTGTGTGTTGCCCCATCCCCTGTACCCCGTATCAAATGCCATACTCCCAATCCCCCACATGAAATGCAACTGCGTAGACATCACACGGTCTGAATTAATAAGCTATGTTGAGCAGGTATAAGAGAGAAACAATACTTACATAAACTCAAAGAGTGATGGAGATGAGTGTGGAGGCCACTAAAAACGGACAGAGGTGCGGGAGACTGCAGTGATGACAACAGTGGGGCTGGGGAGGAATAATTTGATTGAAGAAGAGCCAGAAAATGAATTAATGAAGGCAGCATTTGCCTCGGGTGGATTAATTCAGCCGAAGAGACGCTGGCGGAGATAGATTGATGATGGCAAGTGGGAGGATGAATTGATGAGAGCAAAAAGATGGTTATTTTTACAATGGAGAGGGTGTAGTGCTTATGATAAGCGTGTAGGCAGTGGCGGAGGAGACTGAGACTACGGCAATGGCCAAAGTGGTGGCGGTGGCGGAGAATATTTATTCGGTGGCGGCGGAGATGGATTTGTGATGGAGATTAAGTCGATGGACCAATGGAGTGCTAAAAGATGATGATTAATTCAACGACGAAGAGGTCGGATTGCGTTGGATAGATGGCAGAGAAAGCGAGGCAGCAGAGGCTACGGCTATGGGCGGGGAGGATCTATTCAGATGCAGAGGGACCGTTGGAGACGATGGGAGTTAATTAGATTGAAGAACCGAGGAGACGGGTGGCGGTGATTAATAACACGGAGGCGGAGGCGGTTGCAGTGGCGGGGAAGACTATGGGGGCGGCGGCGGCGAGGAATGCGGAGGACGTTCAACAGTCGGATTGAGGAAGGGGGGAGAACATGGTTTTATTGGTCGGCATTTGCAGAAAATAGTTTTCGTGGGTCAAACCCCATAAAACCACTTGCCCACTGGCCCATGATGATCCCACGATCATCGCCCGAGTCATCGCCCAGTTCGTCATCGCCCAGTCAGACCACCTCTGCATCTGACGTCTGATCGACCCACAGGGGAACTTCAACTTCAAGTGCATTTTTCAATTTTCCCAGCAGTTCACTAGCTCTCAGCTGTGTTGGTATGACCGGTTAGTTGGATAAATTGAAGATTGCACAAAGTATTGTTTTAAATCACAAGACCTTACAAACTGTTCAAGTGTTTTGCAGTGGTCATCAGACCATCAAATCACCCTGTGTGCCTTAGAGTGACCATTTTCAAAGCAACAATGGTGTTCAATTCAATAGCAGGTAACAGTGGTGTAATCTTGTAGATAATAAAGGTTGGTTGATCATTTTACAGGAAATCAAAGAAGATATATATCAACATCACCCTAATTGAAGCCATAAAAAGAGGTGTTTGGATAGGATGGAGAGGATATAACATGATAAATACTATTGAACACTAAATAGAAGTGACTCTACACCAATATACCAGGTCCAGTAGTGAAAACCAATGTATTGCCTTCAAGAACAAGACATAAATTGTGAAGTGCTAAACCAAGATTCAAGACTTTAGATGACAATCAGAAGGAGCAATGCATGACCAAAGATTTGCCAATCTTCAACTTGCAATGATCAATGACGTTTTTGTTATTGGTCTCGTATTATGAGCTGGCGGTAGCTCAGAGAATTGTTGTACAGGTCCTTGGTGTGTTAGATTATTCTTTTTAGTAAGATCAACACCAGAAATTAGAGATATTGTTGAGATTAAATCAGGGAGTTATCTTTTTTACAAATTTTCATTTCACGCATGTGCCCACTACCTGAGTGACTGTTTGTATGCAATTGCATGACATGAAAATTACCCTGGACCCTTGAAGTTGGAGTTTTCCGAAGAAGGTATTCAAATCAGGCTACATTAAACCATGGGCGATCATAATTGACAAAGAGCATAAGACTACTGGATATTGAGTCCTGGGCAGTCAGAGGAAGTAAAATAGGAAAATAGATAGTTTAAATTCATGTTACTTATGTCCTTAATTGGTAAGATGATAAGTTTGTTGATATGTCAATCTCTGACAATAACTATACTACTAAGAAGCAAGAACAGGACTGACCACTCATGCAGCTGCAGCCATCTCCACCTTCTTCCCGCCCTTATTCAATTCCTCTCTCCTTTTATAAACCATATCTGCCAAATCCCTAGCAATATCCAATGTAGCATCTGGCCTCGCCGCATTCAGTGCACACTCTCTCATTGTCTCCAACACCGTCCCATCTGTAGTAACAGAAGAAGCAGCCAACCACTCCTCAACAGTATCAGCTATACCTTCTGGAGTACCCTTATAACACCCAAAGCCATTCTCAACAACATAAGGAACATTACCCTCTTCTTGACCAGGTAAAAAGCTAGAAAGAATACAAGGCAGTCCACAAATTGACGCTTCAGCAATAGTCCCCGGACCAGCTTTTGTCACCAAAATATCCGATGCTCGCATAAATTCATCCATATTATTGACAAATCCCATAATATTCACAGCTACATTTGACCCCCAGTTGGTTTGTGGTGGCGACAGAGAAGACTGGGCTGATTTATTATTCCCACAAATAACAACCATTTGATACATTGGATCTTTTGAATTAGAAGATTTAGCAGCGAGACTCTCAAGCCTCTGTCCCACAGCAGTAGCCTGATTTACTATACCACCCATACCATCTCCACCGCCTACAATTAGTACAGTGGGTAGATCCAACAATCCTAAACTCTCACGAATGGTTGGTTTATGATGCACTCCTTGCATTTCTTGCTCTTCGTTCTGAGCTTCTGGGGTAGATGTGTAATCGGCACCGAATCTCCAAAAGCCTCGACGGATTGGTAGACCATATTGAACTATTTTGTTTTCGGCCACTTGTCTGTCGAGAGCCGCGTTTTTTAGGACTGTGGAGGGGACGAAGCATTTGTCTACGTTTTTGTTGAACCAGGTTGGGTGTGCTAGCAATTTATGAAAACTTTTGTGAGATGTGTCAGGTAAAAATGTACAAGGTTCAACAGCAAAGCAAACAAATCACAACAGACTATGTGTCTGGCAAGAATCTGAGTATTCAACACTTAGTTCAGTGCAAATCTCTCCTTGATCAGATTGTAGCATAAACAAAAAATACTGCACCTCTTTCAAACACCAAATTGTAAGCAAAAGCAGCAACCAAAGTACCCGAACTCACCTCCCCCAAGATCCGTAACAACAGTAACAAAAGGCGTAACCCTCCCCTCCCTCCTACTCCTCCCACCAGTATCCAAACTAGCCAATATCTTCAAAGGTAAATCCTGACAAAGCGGATGAACACTAACAACCATATCCGCCCTCTCATCATTCTTCTCTGTATCGAAAGGATTCCTACTCATACACCTCTCAAAATCCTCAAAACAAAACACCTCCAACAAAAAATCATTGGAGCCACAACCCCAATGGCGTAGCGCCGAATTCATAAAACCATTTCCATAAAAAGCTGTATTCAGCCATGAATTTGTATAGAGGGACGTAGGCGTTGATGGGCCAGAACGGTCCGTAGTCTGTGTAAATGTCGACAATGTCACATTTGATCGGCAATGGAAAACGAGACGGTTCAGTTTCATGAAGCACGTTAAAGGCATCGCGTAGAGCGTTGGCGGAAGCGCGGTGACCTCCGCCTGTGTCGGACATGAGGATTTGGATTGTGGCGGATTCTTGCTCTGCGAATAGTGATGTGTGTTTTTGAGAGAGCGAGGGTTTTTGGAGGAGCGGCCGGGTGGAGGTAGGTGATGGTTGGAATGCTGCTGTGGCGGTAAGAGAGAGGAGCCAGATGGCTGTTGAGATCGTCATGGTGGTGGGGTTGCCGCAGGCTATCGTCGACTCGATGTATTATTGATTTTATTGAACAGAGGCGACTGACGGATGGGGGTGTCACGGAATTACCTTCTATGCCAAATAGTTTTAACGTACGCTTTGAAAAAAAACTGAGGAATCAGTTTAAATATTGGCATATCTTTTAGAATCTGAATTATGATATAACTATTAAAGGTAAGTCACAAATTCATGGCACCGATTCACGCACCGATCACCGATCACTGCCGCCACAGAATGAATGTAGATAGAGAATGAACCGAAACCAAGAACCGAGCACGACGAGGCTGGAACTCGAACGAACCAACGCTACCGCCACCGCCAGCTCTATGTACCCATTTATAGTCGGAATTCATAATCTGGAAACCGTGAGCCTCGAACTGCCATAAATGTTCATTATTTGGTTTTCAGTTGAGTCCTTATGTATGGTACATTCACAGAAGACTCGAGCAACGGAAAAACAAAGCTCGTTTGTATGGCCAACGGCCAATCTCTTATTAACTCGAACCCGCGAGTGAGTCAACTGAAAACCTCAGTCGACTTGGATGGCCAACGGCCAATCGCTCGTTAACTCGAACAACTTGGCGAGTGAGCCAACCTAAGTCGACCCATTGCAATTGCTGCTTTCATGGAAGAATTCATGCTTCGTGGGATGGCAGAGCCACGNCGTTGCCTTCTAAAGGTGGACCCATCTCATAATTTCAGAATTCAAGTCACAATACCCTAACCCGACAACCATAATGGAGGACGCCCATGACAACGAAACGAACTTCTGCTACATTTGCTATGACACTGAAGATGGAGAGGAGCTTCAACATAAAATTGAAGAAATGGTGGACATGGAAAGTGGCAAGTTTGATGCGGATCTTCTACTCAAGCCGTGGTAAGTCACTGATGAAGACATTGGTCCAACTCACGATCCTCCATAATTCTAATCTTTGTTCTTCCATATCTTTTAGGGGGGGATGCCCTGTGTGCAATAGAGTATGGTCGAATGATATGTGTCACAGAATGGCCAATGAACTTGCCGCATTTGCGACTGAGAAGTACCCGGAACATCCGGAATTAAGGAATCTGGCTCTATATTTCAGGCTTCGTGCTGAAATGACATTGGCCGCAAAGGAACTGGCTAATACAGGACCCATGGCCTACGTGTTACTGTTTCTAGCATGTTTTTTCAAGCATTTCGAGGAGAGCAGTAGAATAGTTGTTTGCTTACTTCTAGTGTTCACTGTGTTGATGGAAGTCTCCGTTCATGCTGCTATTACATTGATCGCAAAGCAAGTAGCAATTCCAAAGGAACTGGCTAATGCAGGACCCATGAACTACGTGTTACTGTTTCTAGCAATTTTTATCAGGAATATCAAGAAGAACACTATACCATTTGTTTGCTCACTTTTAGTGTTAACTGTGTTGATGATGATGATGATGATCTTACTATGTTGTTGATAGAAGACTCTGAATCTCTCCTCATCGACTAAATCAATGATGCATGAAGTCGATCTTGATGTTCCGTAACAAACACTTCAATGGTAAGCATTTTGATCTCCATCACTACAAACGCAGCACACGTTAGTATGCTAGTTGTTATCATTATGAGGACAAAAATGTTCAGCCGGTGAAAAGTGTTGTCTCCCCAAAAGTAGAGAAACTTATGTTTGGATTCGTTACATTGCAGTATTTGTCGTGCAGTGTCTTAGACTACATAGATCACATCCTTCCTAGTTAATTGTTATTAATTTTTTGGTGCACAAACAATTATTCACCTTCAGGAACTGATTCAAGTAACGAAGTTGTACAAATGAATTGGCACCATAAATCAAATTACTCCATGTGCTCTTGAATATGTACTAAAATTGAATAGAGAAGAAATGGATGAGAGCGATCAAATAAAAGCTTACTTAATTAGTGTAAGGTTATGCAAAATCAATGCATCTAAATGTTCAGTTGTGTTTAATAATTATTACAGAGCAAACTATGAAATTAAAGATTAGTTATTGTAGAAGGATACTCACTATTACAGAGGTAGTTTTCCTTCAACATAAGTACATTGGATTGTTTCTGCATGCTGCATATAAGTATTCTAACTACCAACATTCTGAGGAAATTTGAAATAATTTCAATTGGCTTTCATCTTCTTTCAATTGCATTCAATTCATCATGAGTTTCAGGGGTTGATCATTATGTTTTTGAATTCTTTACCCAATGAATCTATAGACAGAAAACTGCTTTGGTTCATTTGCTATCCTTGAGCAATCACCATTGCAAGAAATTTGTGATAAGCCGACTTTTCAAGAGACATTATTCAATGACAATCATAATCTAGTAGTGCAAACAGCTTGGTGATCCACTTTTTGTGTCATCTCTGATTTTCTGGGGTTTACAGCGCAGACAATATAACGACAATACTTCAGCAGTGAATGAAACTGGTATGCAGGCTTGAGCCTCACTGGTTTCCAAGTTTTTGGCGCGTGACAGTCCACCTTTCACACGTTGATATCTGGAACTTTTGTGGCCAAGAATGCTTGGTAGAAAGTCCGTGCGAATTCTGTGAATTCTGAATCAATTTACACAAAGAACCAATTTGTGTACAAATTACCTTTTTGGTTTACTTTAATCCGTAGTTTGTCCTTCATTTGTGTCTCTTGTTGTAAAACCCCAGAATCCATGGTAGTCGAAACACACTGGCTTTTTCCATCTCTTGCTCCACGTAGTAGGCCAGCACTGTTAGAAAATCTGTCATAACAATTGTCTCTAGATATTGGATTTTATTATCTTGGGTGATTGATGATGCTGGGAGGTTTTAATTCAATTATCTAGACACCCAAGCAACATGTGGTTGGAACCAACAGGGGGTGCCAATAAAGGCAGTGAGATCTCAAGAGGCATCCATTTCCTGTCTGCTGGCAATCTCTGAGATATCACTTGTCATCAACATGCCCAAAACAAGCTTAAACATAACTGATGGTAATCCATTATTGCACACTTCTTTTACCAAAGTCTACCAGGCCTATGAGCCAGAGCATCAACAGGGGGCCAACACTTTCTAACATGCTTTCACTACCTTCAGAACCTCCAGTACATCAGCTATTGGCTCTGGTTTTTGTTCATCGGTATTACCACTCAGACACAATTGACTGTGATGAGTGGAAAATACAAATCAACAAAGCTAATACACAAGTGGAGCTCATTTATTAGCCCAAGAGCATCTGTTGTTTTCATGCAACGTCTGCATTAAGAGCGGGTATAAGATAGCAAACCTGGCAACCAATCAATGACCCAGGAATCGAACCAGCATAATGCAGATCTTGTACTTGATATTACAAAAAATCTACATAACATGATAGTAGGTGTAATATTTTAGATATAAACTGTTGATAATACTATTTTATACAGTCTACAGCAATAGTTTAACATCTGATTTTGATGAGCAGCAAATTGGTTTTTTGTTATTAAATTGGATGATTCAATCGATGTAAAAATTCAAATTGGAATGGGTTATGATGCTGTAGTCCGACCCATGTTAGTGTCTATTTGGTTTGCTGCATCACTCGCTATCACACCCCGCATTGACTATAATAAATGCCGCACCACATTACCCGTGCCAAGCAAATGCCGAGCAATCCGAAGTTGTCCCGTACATGGTCTTATGGTGCCAACATTACAGAGAATGTTAAGTTCTGGCTAGCCAAAATCCAAGGCGGGTGGGGGTACCACACTGCACATATGGTAGGCCCTTTAAACAGTAATGATACATTTTGTCAAAAACCAGCACACCATGTCCTGCAAATAAATAGACAAACTTACTTCTTCATCCCTAACATTTTTTAGCAACTTATTTTGAATATAACTGACAGATTGATCATAATGGTCCAATCCTGAATGATCCATGAATGAATGACAGTCTCTTTACATCTTTTGTTAGGTTTCAACTACAATACCGAAAATAACCGAGTTCATTGGAGTTCAAGCAACAATGGATGTTGATGAAGAAAAATTGTGTTTTCTAACCTAAGTAACTAAACAACTATTGAATGCTAAATGGCCGAGAACACCCCAATATTTACACCACACACAACCAAAACTTCAACAAAACGAGACATTTAGTGTCATTCACTGCATCAAGAAGCCTTCAAAATTTTCATGTCGGCTAAGGGCACAGTGAGAACAAAACTTTGTTCACAAACAAGTTTACAAACTGCTCAGAGCTCCCGTAGCAGTATTGATCCTCCTCATTCTCATCCCAGGCTGGCTTCTAGCACTTAAATCTACCCCACGCCTTGAGCCACTGTCGTCCAAATTTCTTGTAGAACTATTTCCCGCACGGACGCTCATCTTCCTACTGCTTTTGAATGTGCTCCACACATTGCCACCATGAACAGAATTTACCCCTATGCTCTTAACGCTTGATTGGGAACTGTCAAGGTTTCCCTTATTCCTGTTGCTTGACAAATTCACGAATTGTCGTAGCATTGCAATGTGGTAGGCATAAGTTTCGTAGTAGGTGTAGGCTGCCATTGATTGGATTTGCTTGATACTGTGAAGACAACACACGTCAAAACGAAAGTAAAGAATGACGTGAGATATAAGTGAATTGGTGTTCATGTTCAATCAATTGTTTCCACTTACACATCCATTGACTCCTTAGTGTTGAGATCTTGAACAACTGTTATCAACTCTTTGATTGGAATGACTTGAAGCTTACTGGCATTCGTTTGCTTGGCACCTCCTTGGTTCAAGGGAATGTGGTCGGTTTTCTCTTCTTTTGCGGTATCACTCACGACATTCTCGTTCGCCTCCTCTGGACGACTCTGATGATGACTTCGTAACGTCGTCACTAACATCTTGCATTGATCCTTCGGAAGCATTGTTGCCAGGAGAGTGGTCAAACTGCGCTCAAAACTCTGATACCCAAGGAAAAGACTGTGACGATCTACCGCCCCCTTGAGCAGTACAGATTGGGTCCTGGCAAGAGATCTACGAGGTGGCAAGTCATCAGCCGATTCTTCTACAACATCATCTTCATCCTCAACTGGCACGGGGTTTTCGTCATGATGCTTGTGAAACTGAGCAAATTCTCCTTGAAGCAATTGGCCTGCATTCGATCTGTGCTTGGGTATGTATGTTAAAGCTCCTTCAAGCATGGCGTAAAAGGAATCAGGCATATTGTCCGGGATGTTAGGTAAGTTTCTGAGTCTGTTAGGCTTGTCGCTCTGGAGGATATTAAAACATTCCTGGAGTCGTTCTGCTGGCTAATGGAGACAAAGATATTAATATTGTTTGATGAGTGGCATAGAATAGCCATTGAAGAAGCATCACGAACTTACGTATCCAGCAACCAGCACATAAAGAGTAACAGCCGCGGACCAGACCTAGACAGACATGAAAATAGTATTATTGTTTGATGATTGATGTAAGATAGCCATTGAAGAAGCAAAACCTACTTACATCAGTTTTAGAAGTATATATTCTCTGAAACATTTCTGGAGAGATGTAGAATGCCGAGCCAGCAAACGTATGATGCTGTTCAACATCAGACTCTTGAGGATTCCCCCGGTCATCGAGAGTGCCACTGCCATAGTCAATGAGGCGTAGCTCGCTATCTCGTTCCTTCGTACAGAACATTACGTTTTCTATAAAAATATAATAGAATAGAATTAGATAAATCATTAAAGCAGAACTTGCTCATCAAGACAACTTACGAGGTTTAATGTCCCTATGAATCACTCCATGCTTCGCACAATGATTCACAGCACTGAAAAGCTGATAGCTCATCCTGCTGACATCCTCAGTTCGCAGCCCCCCCTCTTCATTTGAACTAGATCCGAACGCATTCGTTACGTATGGAATCATCTCTCCGCCCTCGCAGTATTCGGTGACTACGAGGATTAATGAAGGAGTTTCGTACACTGAAATGAGCTAAATAATTTGCAAAATATTAAGCATTTCTGATGAGACGCATGCTAAAATTGAACTATAACACAATGTGACAAACAATCACACCTTAAGATTATAGCATTCCCCATTAAGCCTTCTCAAAATCTCAACTTCCCCCACTAAGACTTCTTTCTTTATGGGAGTATAAATCGTATTATCTTTAAACTGATAACCCTTCTTCAGATATTTTACAGCCAGCGGCTTTGAATGAATCAAGTCTTTTTCCGTTGCATCATGAGCTAACTTGACCACGCCGAATTCTCCCTCTCCCAATGTTTTCGTCTCGAGGTAACGCTTTTGGTAGTCTTCGAGACTTCCATTTGGGGAGGTGATGAACGATGGCTGGGATGATGCACAACCCATGTTGATTACTATGTTTATCTCGAGAATAATTCAATGGAAAATGGTGAAACGAGATGGTGCCACTCTACCTTTCTTGTTTTTTAGTAAACACAAGTATTTTGTAAAACGAAAAGTGTGAGAGACAGAATGGTTCTCTCTCGTTGAATTAGGACCAAGGGAATGGCGGGCTTCGCATTATTCTACTAATTCCAAATTTTATTTTGCAACACATTAGGGAATGATAACAAGAAGTAGGAGTATTTGATGTCGATTATGAAATGATGAAAGGTATCTATGGTGAAAGGTGAGTTGTTCGTCTCTCAAACAATTTCGATGATAAAATGGCGGGAGACAAACACTAAAAAAGAATCCTTTGGATCCTTTCAATCAAAATTACCAATTCCAACGTGATTTACCAGCTTGAACCAACAATTCACCTTCCGGCTCGGGTAGTAGAAGAGAACGGGTAGGGCTGGCAGGTGCCAGCTTGCTTTCGGAGAAGAACCCCTTCTTTGCGTGCTAAAGGACAAAAGGGCCTTGTGATCGTTCCCCAAGAATCAAAGCGTCAAGAGAATTTTGATAGATAGAAGATACCTTCTGGAAGTTGCCCTTTGGGATACTTAGGTATGGTACCTATGGTACTTCACCGATTGCGAATATACTGAGTTGAAGAAAACCTTTGAGATGAGGAACTACAAGTTGAAGTAGGCAAATATTTTTCTTGGGCGAAGTCGCATATTTGCTTCCCATAAATACGTCATAAATGACTATTGTAGTCATCTATTGTGTCTACTATGACACAAAAAACATCACTGGATGGATTTGACATCATCACTTTTATGTCACATCACTCCATCTCCATCGTTACTTCTGGTGATGACGTCACAGTAACAGTATTATGCACATTCTAATAGTTCCCAAGAATATTTGCCTAGGTTGAGCCATCCTATAAAATGATTAAATACAAACCTTGCCGTCTCTTGCACACTTACTTCATTAAGTATTATTGCCTGCGACAGATTCATCTATTAGGTCTTTGTTTACATTTTCTATACCTGGTTACAGGTAACAGCTCATGATGTTTGGAGAAGAAGACAACCAAGGAATCTAGATACAGGCTTCTTGGGTTGCTTAATGTTTCATCTTCTGACCAATTGTCTATAGCTATAGGGTGACCTTCGAACACCATTGCTTCATGACAGCTATGCTGATTAAATTCTTGGCATTAGAAAAGATCCAATGGACAATGCTTTATATGTGTAGTGTAGTTGGATGAGCGTGATTAAATATGTACTTATTTATGTAGTATGCACAAATGTAACGCTCCTTCATTTCAAAAATACTTAAGGATGCATTTAATTACTTCTACTTCTACTGAAAAGGAATTGATTAGAACCCCAAGTAGAAATGAGTGAGATTTTTTTATTGTTATGTCATGGATCTTCAGAGTAATCTGTGTCCTACCGGTCTCGGCTGACATCTGGCAACAACAAACAAACTGACAAAATGCCAATACACCACTGATCCGACACAGTTTACTTCTAACCTCCTCCAATTCCAATCCAAGACCACATATCATAAGAAAATAAGAACAATGCTCACCTTCATCTCTATAGAAATGGCAGTGGTTTGGTAACAGTAGGCAAGATTGATCCACCTTTCTGGTCTTGAAACAGTTTTCCATCATCAAAAGGAGACCTTTGAAATTGTTCTTGATAGATAAATATATTCCTGCTGTCAGGGCTGATCTTCTAAGGTTCACTTTGACTTCTTTTCACTCCTAATTTTTCTTTTTTGATGATTCTTTTTGCATAAATGATTGATTGTTCCAAAAAAGCTAATTTGTCACCAAAAGAATGCATTGGGTCTTTTTCATTCAAGAACACAATAAGTGTGAATGAAGGTGATGCTCTCAATTGATGTCTTTTCTTCTATTTTCATGTTAATGTTGATTCTTTGTTGTTTTTGTGTTGCTTGTTAATTTTTAACTGTTCTGTCTTTCTTGCTGTCATCGATTGTTCCGGTCACTTGTGTGGTTGCTTGTTATTTTTGCATTTTGTTCTATCTGGCTCTTGTTTATATTCTCAATTGCTGTTGCCACTTTTGTTAATTAATGGCTAACACATGTCTTTTGTTGTTGATGATAATTTTCAAATATTGTTTGATGCACCATGTTGACTTTTTTTCGATTGTCCCATTTTTCATGCTTCTGTCATCTCACCCATTACTATGTTTCACTTTATCTGTAGAATATAAGGCAACCAAGGTTGCTTCCAAGCAAGTCTGGGTTGCCTGCATTTCCCATAATGAAAAGGAGTTGTCTGGAAATGCCCCAAAGAAATACATTTTTCAGTATGAATCAGCATACATAGAAATCACTACTGTTACTGCAAAATAGCAATAAGATGATCTAGGTGAAATTGAGTAAGAAATAGTTGTGTCAAGGATTGTCTATTATCTAATTTATTGAGTTACAAAATACTGCTCAGGTGGACGAATTCAGACAAAAGGTTGAATACAGTGTAGAAAATTGAAGGTTGGTCTGAACTCTTCTTCCAGACATAATTTCATGCTTCATCAAAACTGTCTGCAGCAGCCAGTGTTGTGGATTTTATCTGCATCTTCTCCTCAGAAACAGGCTTTTCCTTGGGAGGAGCAGTGACCCTAACAACTTCAGGAGCATAAACAGCCTTTGGTGACCCTGGCACATTAACTGAGTTTTCCACACCTCCCCCTTTCATTGAGCTGCTAATAGACTCCATATGCTTAGAAGTGCTCAATGACAACTCACTCATTTCATCTCCACTTAATCCAGTCTTTTTATTCTTTTTCGTCACAAAGCCCTTGATTCCAATGCAAACTTCATGTGCCAAATGAACAGGCAGCAATGTTTGAGTCAAACTACGTTGACGCTGTAACTTCTTCGTCTTGTTGCGTGCCTCCTTCAATTCTTCTTCTGAGTGCCCCCAATGAAATGTCAGCATGTTGCGACGGGTGTATTTATTCAAGCGCAATCTGCCTGGGTGGCCCACTCGTTCGGGGACTCGTTCGAGTTCGTAATCGTCAACACTTTTAACTGAGG
Organism: Cyclotella baltica; assembly: GCA_036939635.1. NCBI lineage: Eukaryota > Bacillariophyta > Thalassiosirophyceae > Thalassiosirales > Thalassiosiraceae > Cyclotella > Cyclotella baltica. Next base: position 969 of record JALLAY010000491.1, on the reverse strand, counting down.
CTTTTGAGTAGGACCAATCTAGTGAAAGAGGAGGGCCAGAAGAGCAGGATGGCTGTGAAATATTAAGTTGGTTTGTGAAACGGTTGTTATTGAGATCTCGAAATTAAGAGAAGTAGAGGTTAAAAGAGACTAAATGCTTGAAACTCACGTTATCCCCAACACAACGACCATATTCCCGTACAGACACTGCATTAAAGGAGACATTTCGCCTCATTTTCCCACCGGAAGCAGACAAACTCCCAGAAACATCCAACACCCCAGCAGCGACATCTCCATTGGAGATCTTTCCATCAACAGATGCCGATGATACGAATGCGGGCGTCGACATATTCTTCTTCGTCCCAGAGAATGGTGTGCTCATCTGCGACTGGGATGAATTATCAAGATCAAAACCCAGTGCATAATCATTGTCTGTTTTAGACCGCACAGAAACACTTCCCACGCCGCTATGAGCAGAAACTTCGAATGATGCATTGGAAGGCTTTCTATTTATTGTGCTCACGGGTGTAGAAGGAGATGTGGAGTCATCAAAATTCCCATAACTTGATGTCTTCTTCAGTATGGATTTCGAGGGCACCCTGTGCATAGAATTGCTGAGAAAATCTCCAGCCTTGGACGGTGCAGGTAATATCCACTCGGAATTTCCGACATCGATATCCTCTTCGATTGCCTTGATGGGCACAGCTGGACGGGGTGACCATGAGGCAATCGTGGCAGGAGCATAGGTATCTCGACTTTGTGAGTTCAGATCATCAATTAGAAGAGCATCGAGATTGAGATCATCGTCGTTTTCGGTGGCCGTGACTAAGCGTCTTTCGCTGGTTGGTATTGGGTTCATGGTGATGGTTGCGATAAAACAGGGAGGGTGATTTGTGATTTGAGTTCGTTTGTGGAGTTGTCGGTCAAACAGATCGTATCATGGTGGAGAGGGTGGGGCTGGATGGTTGGCGTTGGTGTGGTTTTTCTTCT
>JALLAY010000490.1:0-14889 GCA_036939635.1 Cyclotella baltica | reverse complement strand
GAGGGTGGCTCCGACCGCGGAGGCACCCGAGAGGCCGCCCGCAGGGCTATTGTCATGTACATTGGAGTGGGTGTTAGAACATACTAATTCCTCTGCTATAACAAAAAATAATAACACTATGTGCTAGTATGTGTGTTGCCTCTAGATTTACACATATTTAGGCCGAAAGCAGTGGGCTCATTCGGTAAAAGTTTGAAATATCTATTGTCATGAACCTGGCTCCTGTGCTAAATAAAAAGATCCAATTTATGGTACCAAGTATGTAACTAATAAGTAAGCTCAATCTGTTATACATAACATTCAAGCACACTAATAACTTAAGTAAGACAGTCTCTGTTTAGCATGCAATGACTTCACTTGGAGCATAAACTGCACTGGATGATTCCTCTGCTCCTGCAAGTTGAACATCCTTACACATGTAGGATTGTCTGCAAATTATATAAAAAGTGTCCTGACGATCCCATGAAAGGTGAGCACCCAAATGCAAGTTTGCATGAGAGATGACATGGTATGAACGGTGGTCAGATGGTAGATCTAGATGCAGTTATATGTAGTCAAGTGTCAAGCTCATAATTTGCAGTAACCAATTAGTTACGAGTCTATACGCTTAGGCCACATGCACATGTTTGTTAGTTATGACAAATCCTTTGACAAATTGCCCTTATTGCTAACTCCCCATCAAAGCAGCACAGTGAGGTTGGCAAGCTGCAACATAGCCTTGGTGGTCCTGGGTTTTGTCCAAGGTGTACACATATTATTCAAGGGTCAAGTTGGCAACTTTGCAGCTACGGTGCCAAAAAAGAAATATGCCAACATTCTGATTGATGCTGTCAATGAACAACTCCAAATCTATGTTAAATGTCAAGGCCTTGTAACATTATACAGCAGTGTACGGTAACATCTACCAAACACATTTATATGTCAAGTTGTCCGTACAAACATATATCACCAAGGTTTTGGCTCCGTATTTCACCACGTGGCTTGGCATTCCCACCACCAAACAACCTTCATCAAACGCCTTTATGCTGCTAAAAGGGATCCCGATCCGAAGGCCCAGGAACACCTCAAAAAACAAATAGTGTTTTTGTTTCCACAATGCTATGGGTAAATTAATTTTAGCCGATGGTCACTTGTCAACCCAATCTATCCCAGACTGTTGTCAAAAGTACACAAGGTAGTGCAGCACTATCCGAAACACACTACCTCGTTATCAAGAGTATCTTTCGGTACACCGTCACCACCATCACCATCAATGATGGCATCTATTTTTGGTGTATTGAACCACGCATGGACCTGCCTGACAAACCTCTCCCCAGGATTGTCAGCACTTCACATGATATCAAGATGGCCCACCGACCAGATGAGGGTCATCTGACAGCCAAGACATGGATAGATTCAAGCTGGGCTGATTGTGTTCTCGCAAGACATTCCATGGGAGGTCTATGTGCCAAACTGGTCGGCGGTCCCATTGGCTACAAGTCCCAATTTTGGCTGACAGTTGCTAGTTCTTCTACCTAAGCTGAATTTATGCTCAGACATTCAGGTGCACACCTATCTCTATATCCAAAGCAGCTTATGGAACCTTGGAATTCCTTTTGCTGTCACAATCATGTATGAGGATAATTATGGAGCTACGGCTATGGTGAATGGTGGGAAGCCCACAACCCGTTCCAGACACATCAATACGTCCTCCAAGAACGAGTCGAACGTGATCTTGTTGGTCTAACCAGAATTGAGACTTCACAGAATATAGTAGATCACTTCCCAAAACCACTTCCCAGCATCCTCTTCTACCGCCACAACAGCTTTCTAATGGGACATGTACAAGTATGCAGAGGTGGCTAAAATCTACATGCCAATTGGCAACAAGGGCAAAAACAGTGTTGTTGCACGTGCTGCTCATACTACAGCATATTGGGCAATTTTTTATGAATCACTGTATGGTTGATTCATTGGGGCTGTTTATTATTTGTTAGTTTCATTTTCTTCATTACCTACTATCATCTCCCTTTTGTCCGCTTCAAGCCTGGGATCCTATGTATGACAGTGGGGGGATTATAGATATACAGTAGACATAAATAGTAGTCACTCTTTTCTTCTTGCGTATTACTACATCCATGACAGCTCAAACTGGGGCAGTCACCATCGAAGTTCGTTACACCCTGTAAAAAATATGATTTGCACTACTCTTAGTAATCTGCCTGTTTGATCCTAGCTGGGGAAACACATGGGTATATTATTAACTGTTAACTAGTAAAATGGTGACACATAAACTTCTCTACTTCACATAACATATGCAGTCTTTCAGTGTAGACAAAAAAATGCCAGCACACTCATGATTCCACAAGGTCTGGAGGAACCAAGCTAACAACTTTACTCTCATTATTTTCACCCCCCTCCATATCATCTATGTCTCCTATGAAATCACACAAGGACTCAGTCTCATGGCTGCACTCAGTAAGAGATGTATCTTCCGATCCTTCACTATTGATGACTATTTCCAGCTCGCCAACAATGTTGCCCGACTCATTACGTGTCAAGTTAGAGGTGCGATTGTGCACGAACACTTTTTCACATGAAGGATACTTCGCATGATTTTCAGGGAGTGACTCATAGGTGAGTTTTTGCATGGTGGAAACTTGTAGAGCATCGGCAAATATCTTCCCGAGATCGTTGAGCTGATCTCTGAGTAAAGCCTCATCAATGTCTGACGTGTTCCTGTTACCAGAATCTGTCTCACTGTAATCGGTCAGAGTGGCATCATCCCTTAAATCATTGAGAAGTGTTTCAATTTGACCCGTCTTTGCAACATGCTTACGGACCGGCCTACTGTACAGTTCAGTGTTTGATGGAGTGCCTCCAGATGTCAGCTTATGCGCAAGTTTGAAAGCAAGAAATCTCCGGACTACGCTTTGACATTTCACTATGTACGATTCTACTTTTGGCACATGGATGGGCTTCAGCTGTTGTTGGCACTCAAATTCACTCAATCCAACTTCGTAGCTATTTGCTGGTTCCAAGGATCTGAGATTTTGCAGTGCCCTTCCATGACGAATGCTGTTGTATTGTTTTGATGCAGCGTAGCATCTCCATTTTGACTGAATAGCAATAGCAGATAATGGCGCATCCTTTTCCTCTCTGTGAGCACTTGTTACCTTTGGCTCATTGCTTTTACTTACATTCTTTTTCTTCAAACAACAAAATGCAAACTCCTCGCCCATTTCCATTACAGTGACCAAATCTTCCGCAGTTTCATCACTTGGGTCGCCAAGTTTATCATAAAACCACTTACCAGAATTCATCAGTATTTCATGGATTGAATCACTCAACCCACATCTGCTGTGGTCGAAGCAGTGGCTTTCAAGTTTAATATCATCTTCATCCGCAACAGTTCTTTCCGCTTCAGCAAAAGTAGTCCCCAACATCAAACCGGCAGAGTCAACATCAGCATCATTTGGAATGGACACTTGCTCTTCAATCTCTTCTTCAAGGAGCAGGTCATATATATCGTTATCCAAGTTTTCGTTACACTCTTCAATTTCATGCATGGCTGGATCCATGGCACTGTCCAGTCCTTCAACCCCAAGCTCTTGTGGTTGGATATACTCGTTCACAGTTGCAGCAGGCTCACTAAAACTGACTTTCTTTACAATGATGTGTTCGTTATTCATTGAAGAGCCCAGTAAAGCATTTGGAGCTGGCGTAGCGGAGGGAGGAGCAGAGGCTGTGGATTTCATTGAAACATGACGCTCACCGTTCAAATTCTTCAAAACAGGACTCTCAGTGGCACGAACAATTGGATCACTAAACATAACTTTTTTAACAGGGCCCTCAGTAGGATCAATACAATGCCCCTCAGCAGTCCGTCTTTCGGCTAATCTTGCCAAATAAGATTGGTAGGCAATTAAAAAGCTCCTCATGACGTGCTCTTGGTACATTTGTTGGATCTTGTTTGTTGCCGCTTGCCTGGTCCTAATGAACTCAAATATATCAGCGGGACCTTGCTTCTTGATGTATCTAAGCTCCTTGGTCTGTCTAATTGCCTTCCATCTTCTAAAGATAGATTGGCATACGATAACTTTGCGAAGAGTAAGACATGTGCAAAGCCACTTTTTTCTACAGATATGTCTTCGGTAAGTCGTTTGTATTTTGGTTGAGGCTGCCTCTTGAATTCTTAGATAGCAGAGAATAATTCGCTTGGCTATCCTGGTTGCGAACGTTTTACGTACATTTGACCGGTGCTTGTGATGATGTGATTGGTTAGTCTGCCCATTGCTGTAGTTATGAATGGCTGTAATAGTTCGCAACAGAGCTGCATTGGGTGGTGGGCTCTTGCTTGCATTGAAAATTTCTGTAGGGGAATTACTAGACTCGACACCAGCCTCATTTCCGACCTTCAGGTGATGTAATGTTAGAAATCTCCTGATGATAGATTGGCAGAGAATCACATCTGATAGAAAATAAAAATTTGTGAGATACAGAACATAAAACTCAAAATCATTGCATAGAGTCCTACCTAGAACAGTCGAGACATATTCCCTTCTGCATTTAAACGCCAACCAACAAGAACGAATCTTAGTTGCTCCTGCCCTTTCCCTTAGATCCTTTTGCTTGGCCAACTTTACCTGCCTTGCTACAATCCATTGGCGTGTGACTGCCTGGAGCACTATCACACTGGCCAAGCAATTCACAGACCTTTTTACAGCAAGGTAGCCTCTCCATTTCGCTTGAATTTTCACGGCTGTGACACACTGCCGCTCATGCCTTAGTGATTTGGCTTCCCTCACTGCCACACTGCGCCTAGCTATGGATTGACAAGTCACCACATCTAGAATATAATGCAGAGATATATGTATATAAAGTTGTCAGCTTCTTCACATTGAATAAAGGTATTGATATTGAAATCAAGCCTCGACGTACCTCGCACAGTTCTTTCGTATTCATCTCTGGCATGATATTTACGCCACACCGTTGCAATCATTGTGGCGGCTGCTACAAGAATGCTCAAGTGGTGTGCCTCTTTAAGCTCATTCAAATATCTTGATGCAAACTTTCGACGAAAGAGGCACTGGATGATCATTGCGCTCATCTTCATACTAATAAAATGTTGAGACGCGAGGACTGCCTTCCATTTCATTTGAATGCGTAGAGCTGAAGTGCTCACTTTCTCCTGGCGCAGAGATGCAACAAAACGCAATACTGACCAGCTCCGGATGATGGATTGGCAAACTGTGATAGCTGAATGGGAGTGTGGGTTTAGTCATAAAACATATGTAAGGGGCACATGTTCATGTCAAAATCGAAACTAGAACAAGTACTCAATAAACAGACAGTACATACCTTTGACAACACTCAGGAATTCTTTTCTGCACTGATACATACGCCATCTTGCTGCAATCTTGGTGGCTGCCTCGACAGTATCATGGTGTGCCTCTATAAGCCCATTCAAATGCCTCGTTGAAATACTTCGTTCAACCAGGCACTGGAATTCATTTCTGCATTGATACCTACGCCAGTGTGATGCAATCATTGTGGCTGAAGCGGATGCTAACAAGTTGTTTGCTTCTTTCAGCGTGTTCAATTCCAATGCGGCAATACTTTGGCGAAGAAAACATTGAATGATGATTGCGTTCAGCCTAATTCTTGCAAAATGCTGTGTTGCATTGAACGACCTCCATTTCGTTTGAATACGCACAGAAGAAATTGACTGCTCTTGGCTAAACGATTCCATAACATGCCATGCTGACCAGCCCCTGATGGCCCTTTGGCAGATTCTGATGGCTGATGCAAGCAAAAGGAAAGGTATTTTATTGCAGATATTATATCAGTAGGAAATATGATTGAAGTCGACCACTTCCTGCCCCTTAATACATACCTTTTACAGCTTTCTGGAATTCATTTCTACCTTGATACCTGCGCCAGCTCGCTGCAACCTTGGTGGCTGAAGCAGCAGTTGACAGTTTGCGTGCCTCTTGGAGCCTTTTCAAGCGCATTGTAGCAACATTTTGACGAAAAAGACACTGTATGACAGTTGCTTTCGACCTCAATTTGGCTTGTGTTTGCACAGCAAAAGCAATTGACTCTTTACATTGTATGGATTTGAGCGCTCGGGATGATGACCAGTTACGAATGAATGATTGTATCACCATGACAGCTGGACGTAAAATAAAATGAGAGAAATAAGGGCAATCTCCAAATCAACAAATATCTTTGCTCACATACCTTTCGCGGTTCTCTGGAATTGATTTCTACACTGGTGCGCGCGCCATAGTGCTGCAATCTTTGTGACTGCCACAAAGGTGACCAAATGATTCAAAATGATGTTAGTAATGCAACACAATAGCCTCTAAATGGAATATGACGGCGCTTACCTCTTACGGATCTCTGGAATGCAACTCTAGACCAATACATACGCCACCACGATGTGATCACAGTGGTGGCTGAAGCGATAGTAACCAAATGGTGCTCCTCTTTGAGCCGGTTCAATTCCCTTGATGCGACAGTCTGACGAGCAAGGCACTGGATAGTTGTGGCACTCGTTCTTGCAGTTAGAAACGCTCGATAAGCACAAGCAATCAATTTCTCCCGACGCAAGTTTTCAAGTACTTGCAATGCTGACCAACGTCGAAAAATTGATTGACAGATAGTGATGGCTGTGGGAACATACAAGCATGATGTAGTTGAGTATTTATATTTCTATGTAGATATCAAAGGTTTCTCTCACTCACCTGTTTTGGTTTGCTTGTATTCTGTCTGACAACAGAGTAGCCTCCAGCAGTTTGATATTCTTGTTGCCGCCATGGTCTCATTTTGTTTCAGGATTTCCATGTTGGACATCATTTTTACAACCAATTTTTTGACAGCATGAGCTTTCCACCTCTTCTGAATGAGTTGAGCGCAAGCCTCTCGTCTATGTTGTAACTTGATAAGCATCGCCTTAGCAGCCAAGTTTGAACAAGGGACTGGTTGACAAAAAAGATCACCTGGAAAGAGCAACATAAGTATTATGTTAGATAGCTGTTTTGATTACTCATGAAACAGTCTTCGGAAGCTAGTACATACCACTGAAGCTGTGTTTACAGTCCCTTACGCTAACAAATGTCCGCCAAGTGGACGAAATTTTGTCAGCGGCCGCAACTTCGCGAAGATGACAAATTACAACACCTAGATACAATGGTAAAAATGACATGTGAGCAAAACACTAAATATGGAACAAGTCAACGCACTACTGCCATAGAACACTCACTTCTCTTTGCACACCTCAGCTTATTGCAAAAAATGAAACGCCTGACAGAAGCTGTGACCTTCAAGGCTGCATCTTTTTCCACCACAAACCTTTCTTCACGCAAATGGCCAAGACATTTCTGTGCTGCAATCCCACGAGCAATACTCTGGATTTGGACAACATCAGACACAAAATGCTTGAACTTGATCTTTTCTACAATTCCTCTCCAGCCTGCTTGAATACACGTCGCTGCAATAGACTGTTTCAAAGCAGTTTCCTGCTGCACATGCCGGAAGTGCCTCTGTGCTATCAGCTTGCGAACTAGATTCTGGATTAAGACAATGCTGTAAACAGTACGTTTGTACTTGATTTCCTCCACTTGGCCTCTCCAAAATGCTTGCATGTCAATAGCTGCATTTGATTCCATCAAAAACTTTTCTTCCTTCATCTGTTGGACCTGCCTCTGTGCATTTCGTTTCCGGATTAGGCTCTGGATTACGATTATGTTGGAGAGACTGAGTCGGAACCACACTTTATCCACGTGACATCTCCATGATGCTTGCAATTTTTGCACTGCATTTGATTCTCTTAGATGTCTCTCTTCTCGTACTTGTTTGCACAACCTCTGTCCTGCTAGCCCACGGACAAGACTCTGGACAAGGACAGTGTTTGATAGAAGTCTGAACTTACTTCTCTCTAAATGGCCATGAAGAGTGGATTGAATACGGATGATTGCAACTGATTCAACCAAGCGTTTGTCTTCCGAAAACTGCCGAATGTGCCTCTGAGCTACCTGCCTTCGTGCAAGTCTTTGGATTGAGATGATTTTGGAAACAGTGTTCTTGTACTTTGACTTCTTTGCTTGAATACATGTGGCTGCATTAGACTCTCTCAAAAACCTTTCACGACAATACCTCCGAGCCACGATTCTACGTGCAAGACTCTGGAGCAAGACGCAATGGGAGAGGCATAACTTGAACATAGACTGCTGCTTGTAGCATCTCCAGGACTTTTGAAGGCTAGTGGCTGCACCTGTGATCCGCCTCTCTTCAAGTTCCTTGTCAAAGCGCCTCTGTGCTGCCATTCTACGAGTATGACTCTGGATTACGACAATGGAGAAAGTGGTGATTTTGTATCTGGTCCTCTCTATGTATCCTATCCAGGCTGCTTGAATTTTGCTTGCACTATCAACCTTGAGTCGTTTGTCTTTCGTAGCAACCAGCAGAAAATGAAACGTTTAGCTCAAGGAAAAGTGGGAGTTGAGAATAAAGGATCTGACACTCACCTTTAATCGTGCAAGTATATTGTCTTAGACAATAGAATCGCCTCCATACTGCCTCAACCCTAGTGGCAGATTTCAACTCTAGAAGCTTTCTTTCCTTCATGCGTTGGGCTAATTTCATCTTGAGCAAGAGTTTCAATGCTCTACCTTTCCTGGCACGGCATTGCAGTTCAACAACAGCTGATTTCAACCGTCTGAAGTTTCTTGAGATAATCCAATTCCTCCATTTCGTTTGAATGACAGTGGCAGATGAATTATACAGCCTAGCTCTAAATGATTTGACATAGTTAACTGCCAAGTGACGCCTGACTACAGATTGACACAGCTTGACATCTAAGGCGCAATGTTAAGTCACTGTTAGAATTCAGCGAGGTGAGTGGATGATATCAAGATCAATACATACCTTCGACCATTGACTTGTATTTCCTCCGGGCAATGATGGCTCTCCAAGATTTTGCAATATCGGTAGCACACTCAGCTTCAAGAAATTTCGGGTCTTTCATCTTGGATACAACAAGTGCAAAACGAGTGCGAGCAGCATGAGCTTTCCATGTCTCTTGAATGTAGCTAGCACAAGTCTCTTGATGTTTTTTCCTAAAGAGCCGAGCGGCTTGCTTGTTCGCTGTGTTGCGTCGATGAACGGACTGGCAAATTATGACATCTGAAGGAAATTAAGGAACAAGAGTGAATAAATATGCAAGAGATAAAACGAGGAGAATCAGAATAAAAGACATACCTGAAATGAATCGTTCATATTGTTTGGACACAGAGAATCGCCTCCAACAAGCTGAGATCGCTGTGGCGGCATCACTATTTCTCTTCATTTCACAGAGAACTTCCCGCGCCAATTGCTTGCGAATGAATGTTTGAACACGGACAATACCAGCTAAGGCCAGCACGTAGATTCGCGTTGCGCAGTGAGATCTCCACTTAGACTGAATGGTAGTAGCAGAATCATTCAAATTTCCGTGGCGCAACATGTTTGCTTGAGCCATAGCCACATTACGACGTCCCACAGACTGACAAACAATTACATCTTAAGTACAAATAGTGAGTAGGGTTAAGAGTGTAAGAAGTTCGGCCAAGTGGTGATCGTAGATATGCGTCAAAATATTTACCTTGAACAGTTTGCATGAATTCGATACGGCTAATGAACCTCCGCCATGAAGATGAAATCTTGGTGGCTGCAACCGCTTCTGTGCGCAATTCCCCAGCAAGCCTTGATGCCAGCAACCTACGTGTAATTGACTGCACTTGAATGACTTGAAACACTGTACGCGTGTACTCATCTACGGCAAAGTATGCTCTCCACCTGGCCTGAATAAGAGTGGAACTGTGCATACGCTTTTCGTGAATCATGGCTTTTGCTTGTGATCTTGCTACATTGCGACGGAAGACCGACTGACAACATGTGACATCTGAGGGGGGAGAGAGGATAAGGATAAGCCAAGCCTTTATGAAAAAAATCAGCTGAATGAAGCATCTTAATTCAATATTGTTGACAGTACCTTGAACAGCTCGCTTAAATGTTCGATAGGCAACAAACATGCGCCATGATGATGAAATCTTGTTGGCTGCAGCATACTCGATGCAGCGTTTTTCTTCCTTCATTTCTCTGGCAAGTCTCATGGACATACGTCTTCGAGTGAGAGATTGAATCGTAACAATGTCGAGGTATGTTTGAATGTAGGCATACGTGATAAAGTGAGCACGCCATCTGCATTGGATCTTGGTGGCACTATCCACACGCTTCTTCTGTCTCAACTGCTGTGCTCGAGTGATGGCTCTATGACGCCGAACAATTGACTGGCATAGGGTTACATCTGTTGTGTACGATATTAAAGCAGGAGGAGTTTGTTAGAATTTAAAGATTTAAGCAGCACGAGGATGTTTCGAGTCGCCGACATGTACAAACCTAGAACAGTGTACTTGTATTCAATCAAACAAGCGAATGCCCGCCACGAGGAAGAAATCTTGGTTGCTGCAAGTTCGGCAATTCGCTTTTGTTCCTTCAATGCCCCAGCAAGTCTTTTCGATATCAATCTTCGGGCTAGTGATTGAACCAGAACAAGATTAAAAATCGTATTTGCGTACGTGCCTTGTGTAACATGGGCCCTCCATAATGCTTGGACACTTGTGACAGCTGAAACAGACCTTTTGTAACAGCTCATTGTGATATGCCTCTTCCACGATGCTTGGATGCTTGTGGCCGCTGCTTCAGACCTTTCATGTCTGAGCTCCTTTGCATGTGACACAGCAATTTTGCGACGGACTATACATTGGCAAACCAGCACATCTGCAGACAAAATAATAGAGAGGACGGGGTGCAAGTGTAAACGAGTTCGATCAATCTGTTATCCATACACTTCAAGAAACTAACAACGCAAAGAATTGCCCATGCTTTACCTTTTACTAAACTCGTATACTGCTTCTGGGAATGAAATCTCCTCCAACACGTTTGAATCTTAACTGAAGCCAAGTATTCCTCTTGACGTTGTTTATCTTCCCTCTTCTGACCAACATATTTGACAGCCATCCATGAGCGCACCATGGCCTGAATTAAAATGATACACGACACAGTGTACAAATAGGCGTGGGTTGCAATCCTTGTCCGGTAGTTTGTTTGGATGCATGTAGCAGCATCGGTAGAACGCTTGTGATGCCGAACCTTCTTAACACGTCGAGAGGCGATATGTTGTCGAACAATAGCTTGGCATAAAATCAATTCTGCAAAGAGAAAATAAGGTGTCAATTGGCCATATGTAGTGACAAGTAAAGACTCATAGGCTACAACACCAAGAACTAACCTCCGACTGTCATGATGTAATCATTCCTTGTGACAAAACCTCTCCAGACTGCCTCAATCTTCCTTGCTGCTTCATACTCCTCCCTTTCACGCTTCTCTATCCTGAACTTGGTCACAAATCTTACTGCACTCCACTTACGAAACAAGCATTGAACAACAACACTTGCTTTCAAGGCTGAACCATATCTCCTGTGAGCAACATGACCACGCCCTCTGGCCTGAAGTAGGATGGCACTGTCCCTCTCAACTCGCAGTTTCCTCTTCTCCATAACGTAATTCTGATACCTTCTCTTAAGAGGAAACATCCTCATAACTGACTGGATACATACGACGCTAACAAACATGGACAAATAATTCTCACACGCCATCATTCTGCGAAACGAAGACTGAATGACCGTAGCAGCCTCATGCTGACAAGCCATAATCTCACGCACTCTATTCCCCCTATAAACCTTCTGTAGCGTCTTGACCATAAACACCAATTGGCACAACCTTGAGTAAACAAATCTCGCCTCATTCCCCCGATGGAGGCTTTGGACCTTGCAAACCTTGTCCCGAATCTCAAGATAATTCTTCCTCGCGATCCATTGACGAGATACGCATTGTACCGTCAATATATTACGGCTGCGCCTTTCAACACGCTTGATTGACAGGTATTGACGAACCATTCGTTGAATAGGCAAAATGGCCGCACATAGCTCCGAGATGGTGGGCATTTTCTTCTGCTTTGGATTGCCAAATCTTGAAGTGGTTAATGAGGAAGGTCTGGATTTTCTCATTTTTTGAAAGATGCTTGTGCTTCTGGACGTGTTTCCCGTAGACGGGCTGCTGCCACTGCGCGAGGATCGACTGGCTGCTCTGGACTTGGCTATCTTTTGACTTCGAGCTGTTATGTAGTCATCTCGAAAGATTGCTCGAGTGGGTTCATTGTTCTTGTTGTCTTTTCGGAAACGACTTGATCTGTCATTGTCGAGGAAGGCGCTGCCTGTTGGTGATGACTTGTTGCTGGCATAAGAATCCCTGGATGGACTGCTTTTTGGACTGCTGACATCTCGAATACCACCCGTCGGGCTACCACGACCACTACGCTTCTTCAACAAGGCCTGACCATGAACACCGACAAGTCGTTTAGAGGACGAAATGATGGAACGCACAGACTGAGGACTTTCATTGCTTCCTGCTGCTGCAGCTTTCGGTGGAGAAGCTTTAGATCGGGAAGCAGTAGCTGCGGACCTAAGAAAGCTAGCCTTGGTTGGACTTTCGTCACGTTTGTCGACTCCGCTACCATCCTTGTCGGGGCTGGCGACACTTCGAGGACTTGCAGCACTTAGCGGACTCGCGACACTTCGAGGGCTACCTTTGTTGGGACTTGAGAACTTCCCATTCACAGTCACCAGTCGTTTCAACCTGGCCACCTCGGCAGACCGCGTCCTAAGTGGACTTTGGAACACGAGATTGCCATCCTTACCATCACGGGGTGGAGTCTGGAAGGCTTGTTGTTGAAACATGGGCGGGGCCGGACGAGGCTGAAAGAGGGGATGCGTAGAGGTATTGTAGTGGTGACGGCGCTCGTACATTCTATGGGTAGAGATGTTGGAACGGAGGGGTGTTACTGCGTCCGCTACTGTTGGTGGAGATTCTATTTCAGGTATGGATTGTGGCTCGGGAGGGGGTGAGGGGGTGGTTGTTCCGTCGGATGGGAAGGTGCCTCTTGGCGGGGTTCTGAAGGCAATATTCATCTTCTCCTTCTCTCTCGGGGATCAACCCAAACTGTTGATTTCATATGCTTCAGAAGCTGGGATGCACTTGGTTCGACCTGGAATTTGGTTTGTTTTCCTTGTGCTTTAGTCTATCAGCTGCAATGGGGGTGACTCTGATGGAATCCAAATTGAGTTTAATTCTCTGGCTTTCAGTTAACTTCTGAGAGTTGGGCTAGATTGGGTAAATCACCTTGTGGTGACCTTAAGAATTCACTACGAGTCAAATGAATTGATTTACTAATGTATTGCTTGGACTGAACCTGGAACTGGGACTGGGACTGTGCTGTCTGCAATTATGATATCAAATGTCAATTAATGGAACAAATTGCCCTGGGTACTGACTGCCTCAGCAGCGGGCTGCCGTTTGATCCACTCTTCACTCCTCGAACAAACGATGTTCCATTTAATGAACACAACCCAAGCAGCAACATTTCATCAACTATTTGACATGGCCAACGATGGGTCAAATGTGATTGAATGAAAACAAACGCTAGGAAACGAACGTTTCAATAAACAACCAATTCAGAATAAAGAACGTGCCAATAGATGGACGATTCTCTTTCTGGCGATTGGTGGCGATTTGCGGGGGGGTGCCATTGGTCGATGAGACGAGACCATGGAGTGGTCGTCGGCTGCCCGGCGTGGTGGATTGGGGGTTCATCATGGTTGTTGAGATGGATTTCATAGTCAAGTTTGTCTGAGGTCGGATTTGTGGGAAATTTAACCGCCTAAAATTACGGCGCCAAAACCGTTTGGCCAATTTTGCTGATGGGAAGCTAGATTCGGGTAAATTCTGGGCACGTGCTTTTGCGGGCATAAAGGCAAGTAGTATACCTAAGGTTATGGGTAAATCAAACAGTATCTTCTGTAATCTAGAAATCGAGAAAGAAAAATTGGTGAGAATTTTATCGCACTACGTACTGAAATTTCACTGGTTTAGGTGGGGGTCAAGAAACGTCTAATTTTCGCGCCATTTTCGAGATCTCGATAAGAACACGTAGGAATTAATACTTATTGATTTTTCTTCCGTTCGAAAGATCTACCAACGATACACATGAAACATGAAAATGAATCTTTCATGTGTATCGGTGTCGGATCGACAGAAAATCAGTAGATATCAATTCCTACGTGACGCTAGTGACGCGTTCAGAAAATGGCGCGAAAATTAGACGTTTTTTGACCCCCACCTAAACCAGTGAAATTTCAGTACGTAGTGCGATGAATTTGTGTGCATTTTCATTTTCACACGTGACAGATTGGCCAAATTTTTTGGTGATCCGAGTGAGTTCTTGTAAAACTTCACAGACAAAGTTCTGCAAATTATCGCTGTTTGATTAGGGTCATAACGTGTTCGATTTTTTATTATTATGAGTAAATAATGGCGGGATTCCTTTTTTCATTATTCAGTCATGTAGACAATGAAAAATCGGGGTCCAACATGCGACAGCTACCATTCCGAAATGAAGATGTTGGAGGTTCAACGACATTTCACATTTCACAGCACCCCTCACTCCCAGAGACTCACATTTGAGACAATCCACATCAGACGACAGACGACACACAACCACAAAAGATCATCGCACATACGGCGACGCTATGAAGGTGCACCGAAACAACTGAATCATCACCAACTCCATCCAATGGCAGCTGTTTATCGGACAGCCCGACGGGAGGTGAGCCTGACCATGTCTCCACCGAGAGATCAAGACGATGCCTCGACATCGCCACATTTAAACACTTTGATTGATTCGAAGGGTGATGCGAATGCGAAGGCCCAGCTTGAAACGATGTTAGCAGACGAAAAAGGGGCAGACAA
>JALLAY010000489.1:0-14871 GCA_036939635.1 Cyclotella baltica | reverse complement strand
TCGTAAACAAGCACTGAAAGTGGCGTTGTTAAACGGAAATCTTTCACAAATAACAATGGCAAGAAAGTATCAGTTTGATGATGACATGAAACATACCAGTTTGAGATTGAACTGTTTTGATGTGAAGACATCAATGTAGGCTAGTTGTTTAGAGATCCCAGACATCTTGTCATAGTTGATTATAATAATATATTATCTGTGCCAACACAAGGCATTGTCAATTTCAATTGCATGTGTAACTTTTATAACAGTTTAAGTGTGTAAAAATATTATCAATTCCCACTAGTTTCCTGCGTAATTGCTAAGGTATAAGCTACAAAGTTTTTTATTGCACATTATATGAGCATGTTATCAAAACCAGTTGGTTATTCACATTTCATGAAGCTACATCAGTTTTATAAAGACATTTACGGCAGCTGCTAAGATTTTCTAACTCTGTTATCCCTATAATTCTCATAGTTCACTCGTCCATTATGCATTTCATTAACTCCACCGTGTTCTTTGTTTAAACACTTTTCCATAGCTAGCCCTGCTGCCTCTCTTCACTCTTATCTTGCTTGCACTATCTTTCGTGCCGTGACTGGTGTTGATCAAAAGTAACCTCAAATTAAAAATATCCGTTGAGTTGGAAGACCACTTGCCAAAGAGAATGAAGGACTAGAGTCGGTATTGGTTTTTAATCTTCTCAGTTTCCTCTGTGTACTTTTTCGTTTCTCATCATATTCATACCTGCATTGCCCCAACAGGAAATATATCATTCCCTTCATAATTTGAATTGTCTTTGACCTTAGTTTATACATGTGGCTTACTTACAACGGGTTTTGGCTGTGCATCTTCTTTAGCTTTTCTTTTTACGGCTTCTTTCATGAGGAACTCTAGTTGGTTCTGTCCAACTTCCATCATTTTGTTGTATTTTGAGGCTATCCATGTTTACATCTAATCAAACTTCTTCAGGCTCAAAGTTGTGAGCACACACATCTTTCGTTGGTATACCAGCAATTAATGATGAAAGCAGAGCTGGGCTGGTTTCATCTAGGAATATTAGAAGAATCAAGTAAGAATAGATAGCTTGACATTTCTTTGATTAAATTTTGAACACAAGATAAGTTAATTTGATACTTACTTGACATGGTTGTCAGACCAAATCTTCCAAGCTGAATGTTGTACACGTGAGCCCAGATGTATATTCTTTAATTTGAATTGATACTCTATTATATCCTCACTTTTTTCTCTCAGTTGTCTGATATTAGCTGATTGCGCGAGGAAACAGAAACATTCATCATTCAAGAACTAACTTCTACTGATATTCTTGTTCTTGGTGCAATTAGTTGCACGCCATCAATCCAATACAAAATAATCTGGAACAATTAATGAAGATTATTAGAAGACTAAAACCAAAACAGACTTTGAATATTAGTGAGTATGTTGTGAACTTTTCATGCCACATGACGAGATGAACAGAGAACTAGCAACACTCAATATTCAGGTTCAGCTTGCTCATGATGGACTTGTTGTTGCGGCACAGTGATGAACAATGAGATGACCATCACTTCAAGGAGAATTAGTACAGTGCCTTGGAAACATGGGTACAGTTCACCAATGTAATCTGACCAATGCCCAGCAGTTGAGAGTGTAAACTTTTGCATTATTTCTGAATCCGAGTTGTCTGTCAAATTATCATTTTGGAGACCAAATGATCTTATGTGCAGTCACCACACACCTCATTGCAGTTACTTACAGTCATTAGGCGTTACAAGTTAATAAAAGAATGATTCAAACATTAATAATATACACCATGCTAGGGTGTGGTAAAGATAAATAGGGCCGTATGGAACTTTTGAACAACCAGGGCCTATACGGGTTCTACACAATATATGCCAGTTGTAGAACTATTTCAATATTCATTGAATTCAATCCATATTCATTGTATTAAATCTTTTTATTCATGATCACAATGTTTGAATCAATCTCAACAAATGCACCAGCATCTCTGTCAACACGAAGAGACTTTTGAATCGTCTCAAATTTGATTCCATACCCAAGTTTATCTGCATAAAGAGAAGTGGCGGCTTTGTTCTGAGATTCCACACAAAGATAGATTTCATCAAACCCCAGCTCGGTCGCCAAAGATTCTGCCTCCTTGCACAATCTAGCAGCAACTCCTCTCCGCCTCGCTTGTGGTGAGACACACAAATTTGATAAACTGCAAACTGCACTGATTTCTGGGGGCAACAACGCATTGGCTACGTCAATCACTGAGGCATCTTTGTATTCTCTTCTCTGCTTTGGACCAAGTGATGATATTGCATTTTTCAACATAAACTCTGACTTGTCTGCATTCAAAATAATCTTTGAAATTGTATCCAACAGACGGACTTCAATGGTGACTAGCCCCAATATTTCTTTTGTTGTACCATCAGCACTGACCAAAATAATTGCATCCAACTTTCGATTTCCCATTCGTTCTCCATATTTACTCAATAGATCATCTGCTTGTATGCTAATTAGAGAAGTCCTTGCCGTCGCCGACATATCTTCAATGGAGCCTTCAGATTCCGACAAGGCTTGTGGAGATTGTAGCCAAAAAGAATCAACCATGAATTCTGCAACCTTTTGGATTGACTCATTTCCTTCGATAGGTGTGACTTGAATCTCTCTTTCTTCTCGGATCTCGTCGGCAAAGAACATGAACCGTTGAGTTTTAGTGATTCCATGGTTATTGACAGAGACCGTTGAGACCAAAGTCGAAAATGACGAAACGATCGTCGCGAAGGAGGCAACTGCGACCGCTGGAACGAGAAGCATTGCGACCATGGTGATGGGTAATTATCCACAACCGGTTAGGCACAACGTAGGCCGGCAAGCCAATAAACCACGACCAACGTCAGATAGAGGGGAAGGGGGCTGCATGAAATGGAGTTGAGACATAGAGGTAATTTCATTATGATTCTTTAGATTTACCGTTAAGCTCTATAAACATTTATCTTTTCCCGCCACAACCTGATGGCCCGCCGGCTTCGTCTCCCGCCCACCCGCGACCACCTTGCTACTTGCTTGCTGCCACCACACCGTTGCCTGATGAAACCAACGCTATGCTGATCTGTGATGTTTACTTCCTACAGTCAAGAACTGAAGCCCACATGCTGTGACAGTTGCAGCCAGACACCTCCCATACTGCGTAAATGTTCGGCATGCAAGGTTGCGAAATACTGTAATATCAAATGCCAGCGCTATCACTGGCGTTCTCACAAGAAGAATTGTGCAGCAATGGTCACAACGAAAGAATATTTGGAACTTCAAGTACTTACGCGAAAAACTAGAAAGTATGAACGATGCAACCGGGATGTACATACTCGGCTCGAGGTTTGGAATTGGTGCCGATGCACCTGTCGATCATGAACTTGCTTGTAAACTTTATGAGGTTGCAATAAAAGTTGAAACTCCGATTGCTGGCGGTCATCCTATTGCCATGCTGCATCTTGCTTTACACTATGAGCGTGGATTGGGAGTTGATAAGAGTTATGAAAGGGCGTATGAATTGTACAAGTCTGTAGTGGAACACCAACATCCCGGGGAAGATGTCAAGCATGCCTTTTTAGCATTAAGTTGATTTCATGAGCAGGGTCTAGGTGGGGCTGCAAAATGCTTTGAGCTGCATGCAAAGTATTTTGCTTTTAGTAAGAGCAATCCGGAAACCGCTGAGGAGATTCGTCATTTTGAAGAATGGTGGGGTGGCGGCGGTAAGAATATAATTGTGCCTCACATGGAAGCAGCAGCAGAAGCAGAAGCAGAAGCAGCATCGAATTAGATTGCTCATACGTTATCAAATACGACAAAAAGGAGAAGATGCCAGACGGATCTAAATTGTATTGAAAAAATCGCACGGCGGGGATGTTTGTTTTAGTTGTAATATATTATTCGCGCCTGTGTATTTTGGAGAACAACCAGTGTTTTTGTTCGATGAAACTATTTCTCGTCTGCTTCCATGTACCATATCTCCAATGGGGGTATGGGCTACAATGCATACTTGCTCCAAATTACCTACGGTCTAATTGATTCAAGATATTGATGTTAAGGAAATACTTTGTTGTGTGCATCAATAATACAATTAGCTAGTAGATTTCTAGTTTCACCTCAAATCTCAGCCAAAGCTCTGTTAAGGATAGTTAGGCGTTACTGTGTTTTAAATGACATTTTCATTTACTACTGAGAGGATTGATTAGCTTATAAGATAATAATCACGACAGCACTTTCCAAACACATCTATGTTTAGGATGTTATTTGATCCAAACTTTCTGTATGATTATGATCCAACACATTAATCCAATCATCTTCATCAACTTTGCCAATGAATCTTCTCAATGAATAAAAATGCACCCAAAACAACCTTTAAATAGTGTAAATGATATATGCTTACCAATTGTGGGTTGGGATATTATTCTTTTGTAACTTTGAACTCTTCTGCGAAATTCAAAGTTTCTTTGGGTTTGAACTTTGGTGTTTGGTACTTAGACGACTAACCAGCCTGAACCTGCGGCCATCAACAGACTCGTTGATCTCTTCTTGGGTATGTGACTGTGACCCACGGCCTAGAGCAACGAGACAAGGGGAAGTCAGTGTCAGCAGCATCCTCGCCAAGAGTCAAGACAGGCTTATCGTTTCAATCCCAGAATCCATAAACGTAAGGTATCAAAAAACATATTCAAAATTAGAGGTACCTTGGTAATATCTCTATGAGAATTCCTACGCAAAAGATATTACCTCAAGTATAAGGAACTATCCAAATATTTAAACATATTCAAAATTAGAGGCACCTTGGTAATATCTCTATGAGAATTCCTACGCAAAAGATATCACCTCAAGTATAAGGAACTATCCAAATATTGAAAAAAGATAAAATGACAAATTTAAGAAAAGTAACCTTGTAAAGCATAGGAGGAGGAAGAAGAAGAAGAAAAAGAAAAAGAAGAAAAAGAAGAAAAAGAAAAAGAAGGAGCGTTAATTATTGCAGCAAGAGACTCCGCTACACCAAGTCTGATTTTAATCATAAAGTGCAAAATCTCTGCATATCTAACACCAAAACATGCAGTAGAATCATATTCAGTAGATAGCATCTACCAGTATGTATCAGGTTATCATTAAGTACCCATGTATTAAGATTAAGGGCTTACTCCTATTCATAGGATGGTCCTCAAAATGCCTCTTCTTCTAAGGCAGAAAGTATTCCTGATGCCTCGAAAATGTCGCTAGACAAAACCTACAAGTACCTAATAATTGTGATAAACACAGTCAATATGGTCCATGACTTCTTACGATTGTAAATTCATTAGTCCAATTATCTGATCGGAAGTTTTGACTCATTTTTTTAAATTCTAATGTCCACAGCAGGTCTACTTCTGATTTGGTGGCACACAGTTACATCCTGTATTGAGATTGAGAATGTTTTCTTTTTTGTTTTTGACATCTATCAGTAGTCATAACATATTCAAAATGAAGATCATTATTGTTCTCTTCCTTTCAAGCCATCATACCTAATGTTCTGAGAAATTTACTCAACCTAAGAATAAGTATCAAAATCAGTTGTTTAATGATGAAGATTTGACCATGCAATAAAACATATATCAGGCACAACTAAAGACATGCAACAAATCTTTGGAAAAGAAATGCTATCCCATATGCAATTGATAGTTTTGAGAAAGAGAAGTAAGACACCATATTACAAAATTGAAGTCCAACAATCAGCAGAAGAGAAAGAAGCACACAACAAACAAGCCTTCAACTACAGCCAACTACAGCCAATAGATCAAAATCAAAACAGAATGAATGTAGCTGATATTCCTGCTATACTCATATATTATTGATCATTTATGCTGGCTGTAACTGTAAATAAGGCAACCTGAAACAGTTATTGTCTACTGATAACATCCAAACAAACTTTACTACTTAAGTTAAAAGCACCCCTATTCACTTACTCTTTACCAATTCAACCATTTAGTCTGATCATCATCCACAGGATACCCCCAATACTCCATAGCCTCCTTCATCTGACTGGTCTCCCGATCACCAAAGTACAAATTCTCACTAACAAATTTCCCAGTAACATCCAACTGATTATAACTATTCACAGTCATTGTATCGTACAACCCCTCCAAAGCAAATGGATCATTCTCAACAAATTCAATCGCATGATTCCTATTCTTGGCATTGAACAACATCAAAGTCCCCACGGGGATGGATTTGGGATCCATCTTTTCTTCGGTTGCCACGTGCAATGGTCCCGCGGCAATGATTCTCTCACTGCGAATCATATACTCCAAGTGCTTATTGTAATTCTCTTCTCTGACTCCGCTGGCATCGGGATGGTCAAATGCCAAAAGGATGGTGGGTTTGCCATCACGGCCGTCATCCCTGCGAAGGGTGTAGTCGCGAATGTGTCTCCAGCGGTAGAGTGGGATGGAGGAGACGTCGCATTTGCCTGTTTTCTCGTCTACACCGAGGAGAGATTGGATGATGGGATCACGGGAGAGGGCCTCACGGCAATGATCTAGAGTGGGTGAGTCGAGGCACATTACGTGGCCTATGGCTCGTTGGAGGTCTGATGAGAGTCTTTTGTTATATGTACAAAAGGTTTGTTGACAAGAGAGGTGTGAGTTACTGGATTGGCATGATTTTGTCAAGTCCAAACAAACAAGAAGTATACATATTTACATCCTCCATCCAAACAGTACCACAAAAACTCACATCTGATAACTCCAACGAACATCCGCCATACTCTGCGTATTAAAAGTCTCATTGTACAAATTCTGCTTCCTAGCCCACATAACATGATCTTCCGTCAACCTAATCCTATCATAATGCATCTTCCACAAAATATGATCATTGTCATATTCTTCCCATATGGTCTCTTGATCGTTTGCTTCAAGAATTTGAAGATTATGTGGGTCAAATGCCGTACGTTTTGGTTCTTGTTGTTTGAATTCTGGCATTGTGACTTCTATCTCTGGGTCATCTTGAACAATTGCCTCCTCTTCATAATCTTCCTCCTCTTCCTCTTCTTCTTCACCTTCCTCTTCGTCATCAAAACTATCAACCGGAACCAAACTCTCCCCCTCCCAAATCTCCCCACCATACCCCCCATACAACTCATTATCCATGACAATTGCAACCCATCTCGATCCCACATCATTACGACTCATCGGTACCGGAACCTCTTCCTTCGTCGGAGCGTAAGCCATGTCATCTTCGGATCGATATCCGGATGGAGAGGAATCGTCAGAGGTGGAGGGAGGTTCTTCGGATTTGCTGTCTTTGTAATCGGAGCTGTCGGAGACTAGGGAGTTAAGGGGTTGGTGCTTGTTTATTCTTGTTGGTGGTGGGAGGAGGGTGAAGCTGAATGTTTGAGGGAGGGTGAGGTAGTAGATTGTTGTGGTGAGGATGGCGTGCATGGTGGAGGTGCGTTAAGTTTGTGAGAGAGCTAGGCTTTTGGTTGATGGTTGGAGCTAGGGCAACCGTCTCGTCGTTCTCATGGCGTTGATGGATTTGGGCTTGATGGGTCGGTGATGGGTTGATGGCCAAGGGTGTTTGTTTAGGATGGATTTCCTATTTCGCGCAAAATACATGCGATTACTAGTCTGATGTGACATTTTATTGGTTGTATCACACTTTAATGAAACCTTAAATGTGCGCGATCATTCTAAACGTACGTACTATACCCTCAATCCTTTAACGAGGTTTCACCCCGGCGTCGATCTACTTACATCGTTACAGGTAACATAATTATGGTTCATATATAACAACCTTTTATGTCCTAAATATATTTCAAACCCCCAGCACCATCCATTAATTTTTGATTTTTGAGTTTTTGAGCCACGCGTGCCACACTCATGAAGTAGTCATGAAGCATGAAGCTCACATGAGACAAAGCCGTTATACCTTACGGTAGATACCTACAACCTCTTACAACACAGCTCTCAGCTCCAAGCTCTCACACCTCATCATCATCATGTCAAACCCCTCCGTCGGAACCAAGCGAAAACGACCCATCCAAGTCGTAACATGCCCCACCGATTTCCCCGACTTTTCCACCGTCGGCGGCTCCACCACCCGCAGACGAAATGGCGTACCAAAAAAACAACCCCTCTCAACAACAGAATCCTCTACAAAGGGGCCAGAACTAGACATTCAAGAAACCATTCGAGAAGTACACAAATTCGGAGCCACGGGATTCACCGGCAACCAAGCAAAGCAACACAAAGCATCAGAGTATGAACGCATCACTGGTAAAACTTTAAAACGACAGAAAATACCAACGAAAATCTTGGTGGGGATGAGGAAGAAGGCGATGAAGCGGGAAGAACGTCAGAAGCAAGAAATGAAGGAGAGTGGGGTGGTGAGTCACCACACTGCTGCTAGTGGGGGCAAGAAGAAGAAAAAATCTGAGGAGGAATCGGCGTTGCGTCCTGGGGAGGTTCGGGGTGTTTTCGGTTCGAATAAATCGAGGAATAAGGGGGATAGAAGAAAGATGAGTAGTAAGGCTTTTGGGCCGGCTCCGAGTGTGGGGTTTATGAAGAAGGGGATGTTGAGAGTTAAGGAGCCGAGATAGACAATAATTGTTGTTAAACAATCGAGACTGAAATACATTTTACTGATCACTAATTTTGAGCAACATTAAATGAACAATCTTAGAATTAATCAAAGACATGTGGATGTAAACTAGTGCTTGGGTTAATAATTTAATCTGTTTCCTAATTAATAGTCTGCGATCGAACCATGTGTCTAGAAAAATCTCATAAGAGTTTATACAGCAGGACCCAAGAAGACAAGACTTTCAACCGAGAGGTAAAACAGATGCTATACCTCTCAACTCTTAACCAACACGCTTCCACAAAGCCAAGCCCCCACCACCACCTCTGGCAGTAGCAATTTCATCATCCGCACTAATCCAATCAAAGAAAGCTCTCCTTCCCGAATCCACCAACTTTTCATTATTTGAACTCCCCAACCCCGTAGTAGCTCCAATCTTGGCAACATCCTTCCTTCCCAACTTAATCTTGATCAATCCAAGTATTTCAATCAAGTCAAAATCAAACTCTAGTTTTCGTTTGCGCTGGTCAAAGTCCCAATCTCCAGAGAACCGAATTAATGGCAATTCTCCAATGTAAATTCCATTTTCAATGAGTTTAGGTTCCACTGTAGCATCAAACTTTTGAATAGCCTTTAAAGGGAAATAATTCACTCTCCCACCAGATTGCTCTTGCCGTTTCTTTGTCCCTGTTGTAAACACTAGTCTCCATTCTCCCGAGATATTATCAAGTATATCCTTCGAAAATGCTGCCGGATCTTCCTTGAATTTGGCCTTGCAATTCCTTTCAAGACATTCTAGTGCGTCCAGTACTGTATCGGGGTTCTCCAGTTTGGTTTCTGCAGCTCGGGAGAGTGTTGCTCTTGCTTCATTAATGCTGTCGGGTGCTGCTGCTGTTGAGTAGAGGGATGTTGATAAGTGCGTATTCGAGGGTAGAGTTGGTGAGCGTACGAGAGGGATTACTGTTGTGAAAGCTGCCGTGTATGGTGCCAGTGTGAGCAGGATAAACAATCGTTTCATCATGGCGCTGCTTTTTATTTTGGTTTGTTGTTCTTTCGTTCTTCATCATTGTGGGGTGTTATTTGTTGTTGAAGAATCTCTTTCTGCAATCGAATGTCGATATAATTTTACAGGTATTTATATATTTTACTCATTACATTACCTTTATTGTTAAACAGATGAAGATTAATGAGGGACGAGAAAGATCTTGGATGTTGGGACTTATAATTTTAGGGTTATCGTACTTGCTATCTCCAAATATTCGTTGCTATAGCCGTGGAGATGTTATCTGAAAAAGTGTTACTTTTATGTCATCACCTCTAATTCATAATTTCGCCTACAAATTTCTTGGACTGGCAGTAGTTTTTATTTGACTTGATGGCGACCCACATGATGGCACAGTTTTGGTTGTGGCCAGCCGCCTCGTAGAGAGCTCCCTCTGGCGCCACCACAACATCAAAAGCTATCTATCGAGTCAATATCGTAGGGAGGTTCGAAACAATATTTACGAAGACTTATTCAGCCTGCTCCCCAAGTGACAGTAAGTGTTCCCATGCATATATGGGGACATGCTCCTCTGGTGATTTGCAAATCGCATGAATGCTGTGTGCTGTGTCGCAAATTGCTTTCTTATCTTGAAAGCTTACCACAGACGTATCCATGTTTGCCTGACAATTTTGAATCAATTAATTTTTTTCTTTTAATTCCAGGTTTGTTCGCTCTGGCTGCGTAGATGGATAGATTGAAGCTAACCACAAGTGATTGCTAGCTCTCAGCCATCAAAACTATCGACTTAGGACTTAAGAGTCCCCCCAAACCCGACTCAAATCTCACATCATTTACCAGCTAAACACCTAAAAATAGACAGCCTTACAGGATCAAAAACATGAAAAGGAATGACAGCACCCCATCAGCGCCTACCAGGAAACAGCCAAATGGAATAATGACAACTCCAACAAAGCCCAGGGTGCGTAACCCATACCAAAAGACTCCCCAAACCCCTCCTCCCAGTTCTATTGGTGAAGTACCCAGGATGCGATCATCAGTAAGAAATCCATACGCGAAAAGTACATCGTACGCTGCCAAGAGCATGTCCAGGGTTGACAGACCATGCGAGAGTGCCAAGCGCAACCTTGAAAGCATTCTATCTATGGAAGCAATTGAACCTAGTAAGAAGATGTCACCTTCTCGCCAACCAGTACATAACAAAAATAGTTTCGGGCAGACCTCTGCCAGTAAAAATCCAATGAAAATTGATCCGAACAAAGTATACACACTTTATTTTGACGGCGGATCTAGAGGGAATCCCGGAGTTGCAGGTGCAGGAATGGTTATTTATGATGGCCCTAATGAGATCTGGAGTGGTAGAAAATACCTTGGTGACAACGTGACAAATAATGTTTCTGAATATAGTGCCATGATCACTGGGATGGAATGTGCTATCCGGTTGGGAATTAAGAAGATAAGTGTGAAAGGTGACAGTAAATTGGTGGTGGACCAGATTTCGGGACAATGTGGATGCAACAAACCCCATCTACAAGTGCTCTTACAGAAGGCTCTAGATGTGAAAGCCAATTTCAGTGCCTTTTATATTGCTCATGTTAAGAGGGAGGAGAATAAAAGAGCTGATGAATTGGCCAATGCTGCAATGGACCATAGAGATACAGATTTGGGAATTGCAAAGTATTTCATTCATACACAACTTGTATCTCAGGAGAGAGGCATCGCAATGGGACCATGTTCAACTCCTCAATGCCATGCGAGGTTTGAAGTAGTGGAGTCATTTGACGATCCTTTGTTGGAAGCGGAGTTGAGCCAGATTGAACTACCTCCATCAACGCAGGAAGCTCGAGAGTCGACCATTGTAATTGAAGCCTGTGCAAATTTGGGGTCAGATGGATCATTTGATGATCCTATGTTGGAGGCGGAGTTGAGCCAGATTGAAATACCTCCATCGGCTCAGAAAGAATACACATACGCACAGTGCCAAGTCAATAATGTTGATGAATATGATGATAGCGCAATCTTGGAGTACTTAAATGTTCCTAATATGAACACACAAGGTTCGACTGTTGAAAGTGGTGCTGTCTCGAGAAAACTAGTGTTTGAAGATAAGTCTACTTGGTTGATGGAACTCCCTTTCTTGGTCCAATTCGAGGTTGAGAGGTTTAAGTTGCAAGATAACCCACGTCTCAAGGAAGCAGTTTGTAGTGCGAGTGAAATAAATGTTTGTGAAATGATAGAGAATATTTACATGGAGGCAAAGGAATGTTCTAAGCCAGACACACTGTCCAGCCCGCCATACAAACACTTCCTTAACCATTGCTCCAACCATGGGCATAAAGTTGATGAAGGAAATTCGTGTCTCTTTCTTTTTCATGCGAAACTAACTCCAGATGGAATAGAGCTCCTCACTCCTGAAGAGGCAGACATCAAGACAAGGAGAATTCACCGGCGTTATGGTAGCCACAGATTTCTTGACTTGCGTTTAGATGAGAGGTGCGCAGGGTCACTGAAAGAAGTAAAACGTCATTTGGGACGTTGGTTCACTGACAACAAAATTAACATTGCTGGACGTCAATATGGTATCCTTTACTCAAATCCATCTGAGATGCCTGTTATTTTCAGGTTGTTTGCTGAGTCTGGAGTTGGCATTCAAAAGTGTGATGAGGCCACTGTTTCTCAAGTTGCTGACTTGTGTATTCCATTATCAGTCAACCCGGATTTGTCTTTAACGAAGTACATGAAACGGATGCAACTGAGTTTTACCTTGGCAACACCGTCCCTTGTGCTAGAAAAAGGCGAGTTAGAATGCACCGATGATATCTACGGAGATGGCAATGAAAAACGCATCATGACTGACGGCTGCGGCCTCATTTCTCGTGAAGCACTGAAAAAAGTTTACGCTGAATACAAAGACAACCTGAAGAGAAGATATGAAATACTAGGAAGGAATCTGAGCCCTCTTGCAGATACTTGTGAGTTTTCGTCATTTCAAGGCCGTATTGGAGGTATCAAAGGTATGTTTGTTGTGGATGATAGCTTGGAAGGTGTAAAGGTGCAATACAGGCCTAGTCAGGTGAGCCAAATCTTGATATTCTTTTGGTGCTGATTTTGTGCCAATATGAATATCCGAATCTCACCTGTCATCAGTTAAAATACCATACACCCATGACATCAACAACTTCTCAAATGAATCAAGATGATCCTATGTACAATACAATTGATGTTATGGAATGGGACAAGCCACAACTCTCACATGCTCACTTGTGTACTGGTTTTGTCCAACTTCTTGAGGAATGCGGCGTTCCTGGAGAATTCTTTTTAGAACTGGCAAGGAAAGAAATTGATGCATTGTCAACAATATCAAAAGACCCGCGTCTTTTAGTGAAAAAATACAAAGCAAGCATGTTTGTACGAGACAATGAATGCATGTTTGAAGATGACATTCTTTTTCGAATGCTTTGTGCGGGTGTTCCATTAAATGAGCCTGTAATGATGGATAAGATTAACAAGTTCATCAATTCTGAACTCGAAGTGTTTCGAAAGAAGGTGAGGTACAATAAATTTTAATCTGCTGACACTTACCGAGGGCAACTGATTCATTATCATTGTTACGTGTGCTTCGACAGAGTAGATTTCCTGTATTGGAGTCAAGGTACCTTCGCATGATTCCGGATCATACCGGTCTCCTTGAATATAATGAGGTATTTGTTTCACTTGGTGATGAACGTGAGAACTCTACTATTGCACGCTTGGAACATATCATTGCTACGAGAAATCCATCCTATTTCTCCTGCGACATCAGAAAACTGAAAGTAATTTCCAGGGCAGACTTAATGCGAAGGTGTGAAACTAAGGGAGCTTTTTTCAGTGCAATTAATTCTGGGATAGTTCTTTCTACAAAAGGAGACACGAGTGAAGCAGAAAAGATGAGTGGAGGTGACTTTGATGGAGATAAGGGTGAGTGATCTATGACAGACATCGTTGCTTATCACTATTTGTCTTCACAATCATGATCCTTCCCGTTCTTTACCAAGCCTGGTGCTGCTGGAATGACCAAATTGTGAACAGTGTCAAAGAATGCTCCTGGAAGAATCATGATCATTACACAGTTGAGGACCCTTGGAAGAAGCGCCCTGTTAACTACAGTGAGCCTGATTGGACTGACTTGATTATCACATACACAATTCATCATTGTCGTGATAAGTTACAACTTGGAAAGATAGCGTACGCATTTTAATTTTGATTCAGTATGATCCTGCAGGTACTTACCCTCACACAAATTATGCTTGACTGCAGGACAACCCTAGAAGTGATGAGAGACAAACTAAGATTCGGCTCGGAAGAAGTAGAGGACATAGCTTGTAGAGCATTTGCTCAAGTTGACAATCCACATACGTCTCAGTGGACTGTACATGAGCAAAATATGTATGGGGATTGCTTGAAACCACACTGGCATTCCAAAGCTAAAGAGAATAGCACTTACAACTCTCATAAAGTTTTAGGTCAGATCTTTCATATGCTGAATGGTCAAAGAAAAAAGGAGTTGAACTTATTAGAGATTGAGCCTGAAATGAATATCCATGTTCGTCGAAAAATCGAGGAGGCTGAGAAGAAGAACCCAGCTCAGGTGAAAGATATCAGAGGGAAAATGACAAAACGCCTTAAGGCTTTCAATGCGTCGCTCAACACCATCATCAATGGAAATAGAAACGGTGAAGTTGAAAAGCGCTTGGGCAGGAAAGCAGCAATAGATTTGTACAAGCAGCATCGCTTAGAAATAGAAACGGAAAATGAAGATGCTGACTTATCTGTTGTGTTCGCAATTCTGTACAGTGTGGCTTATGTAGAATCAAGAGAGAGAATGCATCGTTTCAATTCATCACCATATGTTTTTGCTTGGGAAGTGGCTCATGATCATATCACTCGTATTTTTGCTGACGGTGATTCTTCTGGAGGAAATGCTCCAACTATTCGTAGGGGATATGACCGTTGTATTTTTGGAAAGTAATCATAATATGAGTATGGTCCAAAACTTGACAAGTGTTTAGTGGTTTGTCCAGAGTCCGTTTGATAGTTTTTTACTTTGCTGCAAACATTTACTACTGCTGGTAATCATTCAACGTAGAATGTATGATAATAGCAACTTGTCATTTCAAACACCTAATGGAAGGCATTTCCAAATATTTACAGTAAACTGCTAGGGACCTAGAACTACTTTAGGGTTCAAGACTGTCAATAGACCAGTACTTGTCCCCAGAGAGTAGCGTAGTAAATTAAGAAAGATG